>JAVSBS010001713.1:0-21942 GCA_033124195.1 Coracias cyanogaster
CCGGCACCGCCCCGCCCCGCCCCGCCCCGCTCCGCCCTCTGCAGCACCGCCCGCCCCCGGCACGGCACCGGCACCGGCACCAACGGCGGGGCGGGCCGCGCCGCTGCTCCTCCCGCGGCCGCCGAGGCGGGGGAAGGCGGGCGGCGGGCAGGGGGAGCTGCTGAGGCGGGCGGCCACCTGTGGTGGTGGCGCCGGGGCCCTCGCCCTCAGCCCGCCGGCCCCTTGCGCCTCAGCCCCGCTCGCCGCTTCTCCAGTAACTGCCTCGCCTCCGCGGCGCTTGGGACGATGGCGGTGGCCGCCCGGCGTCCCCGGGCCGGGGAGAGGAGAGGAGAGGAGCGGCGGGGGCGAGGGCACAGCGCCGCCAGAAACGACGAGGCGGGAAGGAGAACTAGGAAAGCCCCGGCGCAGGCAGCGGGACGCGCCCGGCCTGTGCTGGGGAAGGCCGGAGCGGCGGCTGCCGGCGGGAGGAGGAGGAGGAGGAGGAGGAAGGCCCCGCACCGCCTCTCCCGCCGCTGCCCACCTCCCTTGTGCACAAACACGGCTGCCCGGGCTGCGAGAGCGCTCCCGCTTGCCTCTCTGGTCTGGCGGTTTAAGGAAACAGGAGAAGGTGGTCCTCTGGGAAAAGACCCTCCAGAGCTTCCCTGCGTCCCCGCAGCCGGCAGGAGCTGCGGGTTTGGGTGCTGCAGCGAATCCGCGGGTACAAACACCCAGTGGCTCTGCCAGGAAGGTCAATCTGTGTCCTGGCTCGGCTGGGAGCACCCTGGCTGAATCGCCATGTCTAAATTCTGGACGTGAACACAAGCCGTGGGACTCATTCTGTCTCCCTATGGTCAGATGTGATCCAAGGGACCTCGAAATGGGATAATTTGCTACTTCTAAAGTCCTTTTCTGCTCTGGGTTTATTTCCCTTTAACCTTGCTTCGAGGCGGGTTCACACAGGCGTTGTCCTATTAGGTATTCGGAAAGCCTGCCCCAACGTCTCAGCTTGTCATTTTTTTTATTGAGACTTGATAGTATTAGGTAACTGCTGGCTGCTTCTGCATCCCTCCCCGTGTTACTTCAATGCGCTGCATCAGGTCTTCAAGTGTCTCCTCAGCCAAGACTGTCGCTGAGCTGCGGGATCTCTGGCAGGGATGCGCTCGCAGCCCTTCTGCGCTGTGTAGCTGTGTAAAAGAGCTTTTATAGAAACAGTGAAAAGGTGCCTGCTGATGTTCACAATCGAGAGTAGACGCTTATTACAGATTATGGGGGTTTTCCTCTTTTTTTCTCTTTTTTTTTTGCATTAGGAGCAGAAATTGAATTTTCTAATGGTGCAAGGTAGCTTGGGATTCTTTCCCTGCTTTGAACGCTGTGAAGATACCACAGTCCCGTGAAGCTCATTTCCCTACCATAAGCAATACAAATGATCCTAAGGGTCGGAAATTCACCAAAAATACTGTTGTCTCTTGAGGGAGCTACAGCAGTTCTGCTGCAAAGGAGGGTGGGGTGGAAGGCAGGTCTGGTATCCCTCAGGACCGGCCTGGCAGCAAACCGAGCAAGTCTCTTGCAGAACTAAAAAAGCTTTTTTTACTCGGCTATGAGACTTCAGCCCTTGATTTCTTTCAACTTTTGTCATGAAAACAGAAGTCTGGTATTGTAAAATATGCAAACCTATGCTTGCTTGACTTGCATTAGCAGCAGACACGGTACAGGCCAGTGGCCACATCCCAGAGGCAGGGCTGTGTTTACAGAACGGCCGTAGAGATGCCAAGGTCCTATTAAATCTCGTATTAAGCGATATGAGGTAACACTCATGGTGAAGGATCTTCTGGAAGGAGCTGGTGGTGAGGGAAAGCAAAACTGGTACCTTAGTGCTCAGCCTCTCTTGGAGTAAAACTATTCCATCATTATTTTGTTTCATGTTACCAGCAGAAGTATCTTTAGCCCTGAAACAAGAGCCTTGAGCATCTGTGGGTACCAAGCTTGCCATGATACATTTATTGCAAGATGGGAGGTATTTAAACTAGTATTTACATTCGGGTTTGTACTTTAACATTCCATCCGTCGACATCCTCTCTTCATTTTCAGATGAGCAAGCCCTAAAGCGATTCAATTTGCTGGCGCCTCTGTCCTGCAGTCCCTCCTCAGGGTGCCTACTACTTGCTTGCTTTCCGGTGAGATGCACAAGCAGAAACTACCGTGTTCATCATCTGTGCTTTACTTTTAAGTCCTTAGCAAAATAGTCCTCCACTGCAACATCTACCTCCCACGGAGTTCTCCAGTCTCCTGGGAGTCGTGATGTGACTGCTGGGGCAGGAAGGGTGGTGACCTAGGTGAACCGTTGATACTAACCCACATCGTATTTCTGGTGGCCATCCCTGCAAATATCCAGCCTTACCAGTGGTTTTGCCATAATGCTAAGCAGTGTGTAAATGGGAGAGTCTTTACCAAAATCCTTACCGACATTTGCGTAGTAGCAGCAAGACGGGGGCTCCGTAGCCATTGGAGACACTGATACTGGTCATGGCTCAATAACTAGAAATGCAATAAGCACTTTAGTCTTGCCCTTTCATTCGGAGCTTTGGTTTTGTTCGGATCTTGTCTGATTGCTTTTTGAAAGCTTTGTAATGGAGGCGGCTGCCTGATGGGGAGCGAACCACAGAGAGTCCCATGAAGAGAATTCCGTGCTGCCTTGGGATCAGAGACCTCCTTCTTGGTTTCCTTTCTCTCACGGCAATCACATCTATGGATTTTTTCCTGGCCTGCCAGGCTGTCACTATCTGCAAAGGAGTCATCTAAATTTAATTTGTGTGCAGCTGGAGTTTCCTTTTCTGCAGATGTGAAGAAACCTTATCTTTACCGAGTAACTTAAACAGATTTATATTTTGCAAGCTTCTGCCAGGATGTGTTTTGTTACAGTCAATTACTAAGGGAAACTTATATAAAAGGATTCAAAGAGCAAGTATTGATGTGAGCCCAAATGTCTGTGCTAATAAAACTACAGGGGGAAAAAAGAAACTTGAGGAGTTATGACAAACATTCACTCAAGCTCTTAGATATCAATTTGATGGCTTTTGTTTTCTAAACTTATAAATGGAAATAAATTGTTTTGTAAAAAAATTCATAAAAGGAGATACTTCTCAGCATGAACATTCATTGGATTACAACATTCATGTAGCACTGGCCAGTTCTATCTCTTTATTGTCCCCAAAAGCATGTCAGTTATATGAGCAGAGCTAATGTCACTGTTTTTCAGGGTTGCTTTATATGCAGATACAGATCAAGAATAAAATGCAAAGGTAATTCTGAGTTACACAGCTAAGGATAATTTGCATTTCTATGCCTTCTTTCAGCTAGAGAGATCCCAAAGCGCTTTCATTTTAAAAAAAAGAATATTTTCTGTAGAACTATTGCACCAACAGTGGGATGCAGCAGCTGTTTAACGCAGGGAAAAATACTAAGAATCTCTCATAGAATTGTAATGGAAATACGAATTTGAATAGATAGTTATTATGCAAATCGTACCTCCACAATGCTGGGGCTAGTAGGTACTCCTGCAAAAGGTGCCACCTGGTTGTAGGTAGTCAGGGCTTTCCTTTAGAATACATCAACTGTTGCCTCCAAGTGTTACAAAAGAACTGTATTAGGTAAGAAATTTAATACTTCCCTGCTTCAAGTAACACCAGGGTTACAGTAAGCATGAATTTTGGCAGCTTATTGCTCCTCCTGTTAATCCTTATATTCTGGGGGGGAAAAAAAAGAAAAAAAATCTTTTTTCTGTTAAAATAAATAAAATCAGCTCATTCTAGAATGTGGCCACTCAGAGCTGTTCTAGTACCTCTAGAGGGATTTGCTGATTGATAAATTTTAAGAGCAAAAACCTTTCCGCTAGAAAATCTACAGAAAGAAAATGTTTCTTGCCGAACGAACACTTTGCAATGCCTCCCGTCCATCTAATAAGCAGGTTCAATAAGACTTAATCAGATGTTCTTTCCTCTGTGAGGATTTTATCAGGTTTGTACTGACCTCAATGCATAGAAATTATTTGTAACCAAACCTATGATTAGTTTTAAAGTATTAATGAAAAAGCTTTCAATGCTGTGTTAAATTGCAAAGATGTCAGACGCTCAGCTGGAAAATCAAGCCATCCTTCCGCTGGTAAACAGCTTTGATTTTAATAATCTTAGGGGATCCTGGAAAACTGCTCAATATTACCTATAAACAAACATCATATGACAAAACACTGATGTTTCTTTGAAATATTTTCTAACTAATTATATGTCTTTTTATTATATCACCGCTGGAAAGAGATAGCCATGACTTCTTGTGCTGTGCAGGAATGAATAACATCTGAATTTTGCAGCAAAGATCCCTTTGACACAGCCACGCTGAATGATAGCTTGCATAGGTGTGACGGGGTATGGGGCATGATGCGTACAAACTGCTTATGAAAACCACTGGAAACCTTCAACAGGTGTTGAAAACAATTCTAGAAATAAAGGTGAACGTTAGAATGAATAAACATCACATTAGATTTGGATAATGAAAAGAAGCTTAAGTCAGATGCTTGAGAGTTTTTACTCCCCTACCCAGATATTAAGCTGGCAGCAGAAAGGAGATCTCCTCGTGTGACTTGGACTGTTCATCTCCTGGACTGCTTGAGTCAGAGAACAAGGGATGGAAGGACCCGGAGCTGTAGTGCAAGAAGAGAAACTTGTTGGAGACAAACTAGCCAATAAATGAAGAGTTGAGTCAAGAAAAGTAAGTCATTCTAAGGTAACAAAAAAAGGAAAAGATGCAGCCACTGATATGGCTGTTGAGTCAGTTTATTTGTCCTGTATCTACTACTAACAAGAAAACAGGAAGGAAAAAATCAGGACTGAAAGACTGAACCGTCCGTGCCAATACTTTAAATAAAAATATTTTTTTAAAAAAATACCTTCTTCCTTTCCAATTTGTAAATTTACATGATCTAGTACAGATTTTGTTGAAACCTGAGGGATGTGGAACCAAACTGTTGAATTTTTCTAAGTTGCTTCAGAAAGTAGGAATGTTCTGTAACTGTTGTTTTTCAAAAACTGCCGTTTCCTAGACAGCAAACAGCTCACTTTAGAATATAAACGATATATTAAATACCATGTAGCCTATATCTGTCTGCTAACCTGAGTATAAAATTAAATAACACCATCTACCTCCCACTGAACAAGAATCGGCCACAGAAGTGGAATCTGCATTGATGTTCAGAAGAGGAAAATTGAAGGAGAACTGAATCACTTGTTCACCTCACAGCGTGGCTGAACTGAAAAGCTCTGGTTTATGGCGTATCAATGGGGAAGTGTGCAGTCCTCTCTTGTATACATATGGACTTAAACTTCCAAGACTGATTATCGGACACCAATCCAAGTTTATTTTACAGTAAAAAAAATCCGTTGTAGGGTTGGAGAGCAGTATCTCTTCGTAATATAGGACCTGAAGGGAAAAAAACGCTTCTGAGATGTTAAATGACTTAACAGCTACTTGATAAGTTTTCTGACATGCTGCTTTCCTACTGAGTTTGTGGCGTTTTTGTTTCATAAGAAATATAGCACCAACTGCAGGAAATATTTTCTGAATGCTTCTCCCCTCCTTCCTCTCCTCCATCAAATATAAATATGTACACAGACTGTCCACAGAGGTTCCTTCTTCCCCAACATTCTCCTGTTTGTAGTGCCCTGCACTGTGCTATGCACACTGTCCTGTGCCATCTTGCACTGGTGCCATCAGAATGCTCCAAAGTTCTTCTGAGGCTGTTTCCCTTTTCATGTATAAACACATTTCTATTTAACTGTCCTTTTTTTCTCTCTACATCCTCTGCCAGGTGACGACAGTGTAAGACGGAGAGATGCTTACAGCACAGGAAGAGCCGTGATGCTGCTGAGCGTAGAAAAGGGTTCATCTCATCTCATCTCTCTCTCTTGAGATCTTCCCATACTTATGGCAATTTACCAGTGGGAGTCACTGGGCAAAACTTCTGGCAGTTTTGCAGAAGGCTTTTCCCAAAACCAAAAGTACAGTGACGTAGACTGCCTGGAGCATGCAGAAAGGTCAGAAAGATCCTGCTTTCACCACCAGAAGGAATTTTGTTTCCTGTGAATTTCATGCGTGGGAAAGGCAGTGAGTCCCCAGCACACAGAGAAATTATTTTTCTCATCTGTCAAAAGTCAGGCAGTGATACAGAAAGACTTTTTTTTTTTCTAAAAAACGAACATCAAAAGACATTAGATGAAGGACTGCTTCTGCTCAGAAGGCATGGCCGCATAATGACAGACAGCAAAGTGCTGGGTACCACATCTTGATCAGGGCAAGTTAAAAAAAAGGGGGTGATTATTGTCGTATGTATCCCTTATGTGTATCCCAGTAATTAATTATAAAGGAATTTTAGATTGTGTTTTTATAAGAAAGCTTGACGGCTTTGGCAATATTATAACAAATTGCCGAAGATCCAGAAACTACTTCTTTGATTACCTAGATTTCCCTTAAGTGCAATCCAAGTCACAGCACACAAGAGATCTGTCTAGAGATTAAGTCACTCTAAAACCAAGCACAACTAATAAAGAGAATTCTGCCTGAAATGAACAAATCCATTTACACACCTTCGTTTTTTATAAGAACAATAATCCCTATCGGTATTTTCTCCGAAATACTTGGCATGCTTTCAGCCACACCTGAACTCAGTTGACTGGGTGCAGATAGATTTCAACCGCAGTGACCTGACTCCTTTACAAGTTGGAACATACGAACTCTTCTAACAGCTGCAGTGCAGAAAACATCTATCTTAAACCGTGATAGATGGGACCGCTTGCAGACATGGCAAAGGCACTGGGTGGCTTTAGGTGAAGCTTGGAGATTCAGGGAGCATTCCTTTCTTGTTCACTGGTGTGAAGCCATGCAGAGAGAAGTTTGCTGGGCTAGACGGGATTTTTTTTAACCTTGGCAGCTCATGAAAGAGTAAGGCATGTGTCATCCAAATTATTAATGTGTAGTAAAAGTAATTGTAAGACTGTTTAAATGTCAGTTCTTTTATATTGTGTGTAAGATCATTACGTTAAAACTCCATAGCAATTAAAAAAAAAAAAAATCACAAGCCCCAAATAAAGCAAATGTTAGTAGTCGTGCCTCCCTGTAATCCCTTCTCCTGCTGAAAGCGCAACAGATGTTGGACTCCCATGTTTACCGTTTTGGAGGCAGGCGTAAAAAAATTCTGCTAACAGGCAGGCAACTGTAACTGTTCTCTGTTTGGATATTTAAGTATTGTCACCATCATAGATAAGCAAAATGAACTGGGAAAATAGACTGGGCTGTAAACCTTTCTCTGTTGAGATTGCCCTGTGTGAAGCAATGCAGAGGATCGATGATAGGCAGGAAAGATTTCTGGCGGCTTCACTGAAACAGGGCTTGTGGTGGGCAGTGGTGGTTACTGGCTGCTCCCCTCCTGTGCTCCAGGGGGGTGAGGGGACCTTTCAAAGAGAGGTGGGACAAGAGGGAGACCTCAGTTCTGCTAGACCTGGTCCTCCACAGGGTTATAGCACCGTGTTACCATCTCAGCCAGGGCAGTCGTGGTACAAAACTTAACCGACATCATCAGGCCACACATTAGGGGCTATCGACCTGGAACCCCATAACGTTCAAGCTCCAGTGTGTCCAGGCTGGGATCCTATTTAATGGAGAACAGGAGCCAATATATTTCATTTGATGTGAGTGAGAAGGAGTTTCAGTGCGCTAGTGGTATGTCTTTCGAATATGGAGAAATGGACTTCTTTCTTTTCTCTGACACTCTAATGTCTTCTCCGGCTCTGCTGGGAGATTAAATATAAAGAATGGAAAAGCAGAGGCTTGTGATTTTTCAGTGTCTTTTGAAACAGCTGAGCAGGTTTATAAAGTTATCCAGAAAAGATAAACAGAAAGTTCCTGAATTAGGTTTACACGTAGATGTTGAGATAAAGTGTTATGTTTAAAATCTTGCTTTTGCCATCTCTCTTAAATGCTAGCAGCTGATGTTGTCTCAGCAATTACTGCTTTATTGCATTTGAAAACTGCAGCAGAGACTTCAAACAGAGATTCAACAAGTACGTCCAGTGGCAGAAGCTAGCAAAACCCAGATCAGAGCTAAAGCAGAGACAAATGCTGATCACAGTGATCCAGTCTTCAATGGTGGCACAGCATGGGCTGTAGGCAGCTGTGGGATGCAGTGGGAAGCTGGGATTGAGTCCCTCCCTCAGAGTGTGGGAACACCAGAGCTGCATTTGCATAATGGTGCAAGCCAGTATTAGGAGCGGCTGGGCTCCCAAGCAGGAGTTTACCAAGGGATCCTTCCCTGGGGGAGGAAGACTCACCTCTCAGGTTAAAAAACAAAAACCAAATAGCACTGAGGTAAGTGTTTACTTGATGCACAAGTTCTTTGAAAGACCAGCTTCTCAGAAAATTGTGTTTTCGATGAATGTGCCTGGCCCCCTCAGCCAGTCAGGCAGTGTCTGTGAAAGACTTAGGCATCAGGAGAAAAGGTGATGCCATTTTATTTCCAAGGGTAACAGAAGAAATGGGTCTGTGCCTAGCCTTTCCTAGAGCCTGGATCCCTCTGTCACTGTCTGTTCTCTCTGAATGTGGCCTCTTGCACATAGCCCTTCCCTGAAACTAAGTATGCATTTTATGCGTTCTCTGGGTCAGTCATGATGAAAACTTGAAGTTTTTGAAAGGATGAAAACTCCGAATTTTTCAAGCACGTTGAACAGAAAGATCTTACTTTAGAGGCTTCAGATAACCCAGATAGGAACATTGCCAGGTATAAGCTAGAACTGAGATGCAGCTTCGGAAAACTATCTCTTATCTACCTACATAACAAGGGCCATCTCCGTCTCGCACAGTGAAGTAACTATACTTGCCAAGATCAAATACGTAGCTGAGGTATTTATTCAGTTTCTAAAGTTTACCTGTACCTGCCTGGAGGCACATCTACACAGAGTTGTTTACATAAAAAAAAAAAAAAAGGGGAACCCAGAGCAATATAGTCTCCTCTGGTAAAACGTCAGACCAAAAAATCCCACTCTCTCCTGAGGATGGAAAACCCTTCAGGCCTAGCTTCAGGCAAAAAACCTCCACAGATAAGATAAGCCTGGCAGCAGTCCCAAACTGGATCCCAAACTGGAGCTCTGCCCAGCCAACCAGCAGAGCTAGGAGAGGTCCAGGGGTAATACCTCCTGCTTTGAGATACAGAACTAGTGTCAGAAGGGGTGAGAAGAGCTCCCTGACTCCTTCTGCAGATGGCAAGGGGAAAAGCATGAGCAGGGAGGTAGCCACAGTCCAGACCATAAATAACCTTACTACAGCGTAAAACCACTGATTGAGCAGACACTGCGACCTGTGAGACACCAATGCTGCGTTTTCCACAGCAGGAGTACGTTGTGACAGACGGGTAGCCCTGCTGCTGGCGTCTGTGGGTGGCCTTGAAGTCCAGTCGCACGTAAAGTGCATCCTAAATGCTGACGCAGGACGGAGCTAATGATCCTGCTAACAAGAAAGATGGTTTGTATTTGGCTTTCTCGATTGAATCTTCCTACTGCCTCCTTTGCCAGGCATAGTTAATAGCGCAATAATAGATCGTGGCTATTAGCTAATGTATAATTTTACAAATCTCAAGCAGCAGTTGATGAGAACCCTACTGCCAGCATGGAACCTGGCTCTCCACCCATCAAGCAGCAGGGTTGTCTAACATGCCACTTCACATCAGGTAAAGGGCCCATTCTAGTGTTTCTGAAACAGAGATTTGGAGGAGACATTTGGAAGTATAAGATCATTCAAATGAATTCAAAATGATTCAAAATAAAATATTCAAATAATATTTTAAATAATGAACAATCAAATAAATTAATCTAACAATATGAACACGGCAAAGAAACGAGTAAACCTTCAAAGAATAAAATAAAATTCAAGAAATATAAGCCGCCTTTCCTATTCTCCCTCATGCCCACTTGGTGTTATTGTAGCAGCATGGAAGAGAGTTAAAGGTACACTAGTCTTCCTCCCTAGAAGTGTCCGGAGAGATGGGTGCCCATTCTACCCCTATGCTTGTAGGGAGCTATGTTGCTATTGCTTCCGTCCATCCAGAGGTGGGCAAGGTCTGATATCCCACCTACAAGTGGAGAAGGAGGAATCATGGTCATATCGCTTGCCTAACCGGGTGGCCGATCACTTTTAGTTGGTTCAGAAGCAGCGTTATTTGTGCATAGGGAAAAGGAAAGGTTGCCCTCCTGGAGCTCAGTCAGTTGCTAGCTCAAAGCTCTTGCTGACCCTGAAAGCAGCCTGCCAGGATGTATCTGCTCATCAGACCTCTCTACTTGGGAAGGTCAGTTCTCTGCTTCCCACCATCTCTGCTTAGAAAGAAGAGAGGATTGTGTGGGTCACTGTCTTTCTGGTATGAAGGGAAAGGGTTCCCATGCTCTACTCTACTTCCCATCGTTCTACTCCTCTCCCTTCTCTCCCACAAGAATATAAGTAGCAAGACACATTGTGGAGTGAAGAGGATGCTCAAATAGCAGGACTCTTCTGCCAAGTACAAAGCAACTACAGCACAGGTGTACTTCACTTTACCTTATTTAGGTGGAATTAACAGAGCTCAGGTGCATTGCACACCTCCCACCCCATCTGTTTCTGGGATTTGCTAGTTTACATAAGAAAACTTTCACATCAATTTGGGATCAGATCCCATCAGACTCTGCTGGTCAGATCTGAAGGTTAGATGAAGGTCGGAAGGAAACAGAAGTAAAGATACAACCAGGAGCACAACAGTGGCAGGGGAATGGACTGGATGCCTTTGCTAATGACAGGATCTGAAATTTGGCTTGGCTGTTCAGGGAAAAATGACAGAAACCAATATGCATACATCTTTGGTTTTTTCTGAGCTAGAGCTCTCTGTCAGCTAATGACAACCAAAAACTATTAAATAAAATTAACCAAAACCCAGTTATAAAAGCTCACAGCAGCACTGAATATTGCACAGTTAAATTAAAATGCCTAATTGGATTAGCAAACAATAATTTGGATTATTGGATTTGCCACACAATAGCTTTCAAATGCATGATGAATCCCAACAAGTGCAAATACTCCCTGTTAAGTGGGGCAGCAGTTGGAGTTCTCTTATTCTTCCTATGTCTCAGAAATATCTCTGAAACCTTCATTAAAAACAAACAAAAAAAGGTAGCAGGGTATTTCTCAGGAATACTTAAAAAACCCCAACAAACAACTTGACAGGAACTTTGATTTAAGTCCATGATTATCAATACCATTTACTAATTTGTTGCGCCTGACTTGTAGCTCACTTCAGCAGCTTGTTTTTTCCGGCTGGACTAAGCATCTCTCATTTGAAAATATATATCCGTGTATACCATGTATCTGAACTGAGCAGTAACATCAAACACACAAAATCATTAGTCTTGGTCTGTGATCATTGCTCTGATTCTGTATCCGCTGCTCTGGACAATTTTGCCTAAAAATTAAAAGAAGATATCTTGCTAATGCTTAATCTGGAGCATACCTGGAAACCAAGGTGTCTACAGTAGAATCGGCAAAAAAAGAGCATGTATTTAGCTAGATTAGTGGCTGCTGGCCTTTCCAGACAAGAATCTTTCTTATCTGACAAAAGAAAAACTGATTTAGATGTCTGACATTTTGCAAACATGGTTAAAATTTAAAGAATGGAAACACAGTGAGGAAGTCTGGCACTCATCAGAATATAAAACTCCAAAGCCGGTCGGCTGTCTGATTTCTGAAGAAATGCCTAGGAATTGGAAGTGCTGCAAATGGATTTTCGCTTCAGAAGCTTGCTGGAAATGTCACCAAAATATGATTCCCAGTAATTACTTGTAGCCCTAGACAAGTATTATTGTTCCTGACCATCAGTGTGAAAGTAACAGAAAGTGAATATGTGGAATTCTGTCTAAAACAAACAGCTCAACATTATTTGCTCAGCTAGAGACGGGTATTGTTTCCGTGAATACCGGCCATAATAGAAGTCTGAGCACAATATTTCGATAATAGCTTAAATAATCCTTGTTCAAAGAGCAACGGGGTGGTATTAAGAGCCAGACTGATTAAATCTTCCTCAGAGAAGTATATGGAGCCCCCAGACCTCACCACTGCTCCAGATGAATTAACTGGAAGGACTGGTCCTTTCTTGTGCTCCTATGGGATGCAAGCAAGCAGGGAGCAAGCAGGGAGGGACGAGGCAGGGCCACGGCCCCTGGGCAAGGTTGCTACACCTACTCTGTGGGTGTAGAAGGAGGACAGTGAAAGGTCCCCACAGAGTCCCAGTCTTGCCTCTCATGGGGATGCCTTTCTCCAACCACTTACTGAATTGTTCACTGTAGCTCACAGCAGTTAATTCTTTCTTGGCCCAAAAAGTAGAAAAGGAACGGGAAGAAAGATGCAAGGATGACAAGAGGTACCAGCTGCTGCAAGGTGCAAAATGAAAGGCATGCACGTAGACCAGTGAGACACTGTATTTGAATACATTTCTGTGATAGTCACCCCTCTGCTGAGGCAAGGCAATCTCTTCCATCTCTCTGCAGCTCACTGCAGAGA
Source organism: Coracias cyanogaster (assembly GCA_033124195.1). Classification (NCBI taxonomy): domain Eukaryota; kingdom Metazoa; phylum Chordata; class Aves; order Coraciiformes; family Coraciidae; genus Coracias; species Coracias cyanogaster. Next base: position 12,592 of record JAVSBS010001713.1, read on the forward strand.
CCCTGCTTCCTTCCCTGCAAGAAACTGTCTCAGCCAGCTTACATGAGTTACAGCCCGAGGCCAGGGAGGGCCTGTGGCTTCCTGGTGACAGCAAAACAGAGCAGCTCCATCACAAAACAATACTCCTGCTCACACACTAAGGAAAAGGTATTTGGATGTGCTACTGCCACCCTGTAATACCTGCCATTGCAGTACAGAAATTGTCTGTTTTCTACCTGCAACCTCTATGTACCTGGGGCTTTCGCCATGCCGTGAAAGAGGGGATCAGAAAGGACATTCTGCATTCAGTCCTTGGTATTGCAGGCCATCCCACCATCTGGCTTTGTACTTCATTTTAACACGGCTCTCGGTATATCAAAGTTGTTTGCTGTCTACAAAACTGAGGAAAACAAGGTGGACAGTGAAAGGAAGTGCTGTACGCTAGTCTGCTTAGGAAGAGGTGCTCCCAAACGGAATCCTGCCTGCCCAAGGCCCAAACCCCACCATGCTTGTCTTTGAAAGCATATGGAATAACACTGTGCAGTGCGTACATACAGATCCTGAGTTATTTGGGCAGGTCTGTCAGCACCACATCAGCCAGCTTAACCAAATAATCTACTCATTCTTAGTGCTTTCCTTCATTAAAGCATTTCACAATCCTTGCCTTAATTAAAGTTCACAGCAGTCCTGCGAGTTAGTAAAATGTCATTATCCCAATTTTACAGATGAAAACATTGCAATAGAGGTGAAATGCTGTGCTTGAGGCTGCAGGAGGCAGTTTTAGGGGCAGGGTTAGCAGCTCTTGGCTCTGTGCAGCATAGCCAGCCTCCGAAGCTGCCGAACAGGCTCTCAGAGAGATGCTGAAAACACTGCTCCCCACTTAGGGCTCCCTTGCAGTCTCTGCGTGCTGGCTCTAAGGTGGCAAAGGAGACTGATCTGGTGCTGACATCTCCTGTTACCCCACACTTACCTTCCAAAACTGTGGGCTGTGCCAGGTATGTGCCAAGTAGAAGGAGGAAATCAGCAATGTGACCTTGCTCGGGCTGTTGCAGAGTCTCAGAGAGCTGCCCTGTGAACAAGAAGGTGCCACAAACAAGTTAGAGCAGCCTCGGAGGCTGAGCCAAGGCACAGCAGGCATTGTACACCTTTGGCTGCTGCTGCATTCAGGGACAGCTCAGGACTTCATCGCCAAACCGTGCTGCCTTGCTGAGGCAAAACCGAAATGGTGCCTGTAAACATATCAAGGAGGGCTAGCAAGCTGATGCAAACACTGATCCAAAGGATGTGCCATTTGCAACCCATCTGGAGTGACGCAGGGTGCAAACTTCTACTCTGAGTCATGCGGCAGAGGTGTGAAGCTGGGTCTCCCACCTTCTGAGCCACCACCCTAGCCAAAAGGCTCAGATGGGTGCAGCTGACACTGCTCCATCTTCCATTTTCATGTAAATGCTCAAAAGGTTTCAGTTTTTCCCAATAGGAAAGGAAGAAACCTTTCTACATGTTAAAAAAAAAAATCACCACAAAGCAAGAGAATCACCCACTGATCAGATGAACATAAAACATTTGGGTCAAAGGACACCTCTGAGGATGGAGGTTGTACAACAAGCCTGGGCAACCTGCTCCAATGTCCAATTTTCCACATGGTGAATTGTTTTTCGTTATATCCAGTTGGAACCAGTTGGACTGTTGTCCTAGAAAGTAGTGTGCCATTTCACCTGGTTGTGGCCACCCCCAGTAATTTTTACCTTTGTTTGAATCTCTGCTTAAAAATAATGAAAAGAAGACCACAGAAACTTCTCAGTATTAATTTTAGCCCCGTAGCACACTGTCAAGATCTGGTGCTGCAGGCTCATGATTATATCAGAAATCTGATAAGAATGTATATTTTTATTTGGCAGAATGCAGCACCTTTTTAAAGACTCAATTGTTATTTCATTTTTCGCGATTAATGAGACACTGCTTTCAGATCCCTGTACTGGAACACAGCTCAGAGGTCTCTAAAGCTCTCAAATTTACATCACGTCTTAATACCCTAAGGCATAGGGATCATGACTGTGATTTGCTGCTGGAATTCACCTATTGTATTTGTGTTGCATCAGTAATATTAGTCACCTGTTACTTTCTGGAAATTCTTTTACAGAAACATAATAATCAAATTTTGTTGTGGAGTTCTTTCTATTTTTACTGTCCTGACTTTGAAGGAGGGAAGGAACAAGTGTAGCGCGGGATCTAAACTTCACCTGAGGTACCCCTTAGTAATTATACGTACACCAAAGGCAGGAACTCGGTGTGCCATGCAAGTGAAGGAGGAACGTGGGTCTCATTTCACTTTGACAGTTGTAACAAACTGCACCGTAATTCTGTGTTGGGGTAAGGATAACATCGATCCGGCTGGGCCTGTAGCTGCTTATTGCAGAGCTGTGAGATACGCTGCGGTGTGTGCTGTGTCCTGCGTCCTCCTCGCCGGGAGGCAGGGCTGCTGCTTGGTCCCAGCTCTGCAGCTGGGTGGGTGAAGGAGCTGCAGCCACAGCCACCCGTGGGAGGACCATGAGCTGGGCCACTTGCCTGGGACCTTAAATGCTGATGTCTGGAGAAGTGCCACAAGGAGACAAAAGGACTTGTTTAGCCTGCTGATATTTTCCTTCTTCTGGGAGATGAGAGAAACTCTTGGACTCTACCAGAAATCTATGGACAAGGGTGTGAGGAGTTGGGTGTAACTGATATGGGGAGGGAAGTGAGGACAGGCTAGTCTGCCATCGGTATCTTCTGGGAGGGGCTGTGTGTTAATGAAAGGATCCTTCCCATGGAATGAAGTATGGAGGGATACTATGCTGAAGCTGGCATGGTTCAGCCTTCAGACAGTGCCGTTTTCTCATGTATCTTCAGGTCCACGGCCTCCTACACCTCACAAACTGCAAATGAAAGAGCAGTAACCGGTGGCCACACTTACAGTGAGCGCTCAAACCCCAGTGTGAGTCATCCAAGACCTCGCTGTGCTTTCTCCTTCCTCATGAGTTCCTCACTGCTGTTGCTATCTTTTCCTTCTCAGCTTTCGTCTGATTCATGCTGCATTAGCAGGAGGAAAGTGTGCAGAGCAGCCAGCTCTGCCATGCCTGGAAAGGAGAAATATGAAGCAGGGAAGCCCGACTGGACCAAAGGACCAGTGTCCCTGAGTAGCAAAGGGAGTCAAGGGTCCTCACCAGTTAACCCAGAGCAGCTTCTCTGCCTGTCCTTTTTCTGGAGAATACCAATTTTTATAATTTTCACTGTCCTTTTCCCTCTTTTTGCTTCCATTTGCACTGTTTCTTCACCATGCTTAGGGCCAGAGAGAAAAAGCTATGGGCTGGCTTAGGCCCTGCTTAGACCATAGGTGCTGCAGTGATGCTGCCCAAGTTGCTGGTCGGAGGTAACCCTGCACTGGGCTCCCTGCGGCAAGGCAGGCCTGGGAGCAGTAGCCAGCCAGAGATCTGAAGCCTCACGGGGGTTTGCTCCTGCGACCTGCAGTGGCTGCAGTGCAGACATATGGTCTGTCTTGCCGAAGGCCAAAAAGTGACAATTATTTATATCTCAGTCTTAAGCATGGGACTGCACTCTTAGCCCTCACCGAGATGAGTAAGTCGGACTTTCTTTCCTCCCTTCCCTCCCTAAAACAAAGATTTTGGTTGATTGGTATTATGTTTGTTTTGAACAATCGCGTGGTTTAAATGTGAAAGTGTCTGATGTGAAAAATACCTCTCTATACTCTGATAGAAGTTGATGAATATCTCAGTCGGATGAAGATGCATTTGTAAACAGGTCAGCGTTTTCTGTTCAAAGTTGTGCAGTGAGCCAGCCACCTAACCACTAGTAGGTCACTGAAAATTAATACAGAAATTCCTACCCGCCTCTGTGTGCATCCACCCTTTGGACAAAATGTTTGAGAGGAGTCCATGTCCTTTTAAAAGCAAGCAGTTGCTGTCTTGGAATGACAAAGAAAAAAACATCCCAAGAGTAGTGTGGCATTTCTTCTAAACTTAGCTGGGAGGACCTTATTTGTGCCAGAAGCTTCAGCCTGCTGCCCCTGGTTATCTCACTCAGAGCCCAAAATGCACTCAAAGCACAGGAATAATGTCACTGAACCTCATAAACAGGGCAGGGCAGCACATTGTTTGGGACCCAAAGGTCTGCACCCTTAGGAGATGGGAGCAGTGTCTATAGCGGCTTGTGAGAAACGTGCTGCCAGTGCTCCTGTCAATTCGTGTAGCCTCAAAAGAAGAATTTATACTGAGTTTCCTCCCTCCTGCACTGAGAGCAGCTAGGAAGCAGCACCAAACACACTGGTGGCTATCACCCACAGTGGTGCACAGGGCTTTCCCCAAACACAGCTCAAAACGAATTAATTTGCTGGGATAATATACATTGTGCCCGCGGCCAGGTTTTGATGGCTGAATGTGTCCTTGCACTGTGAGCGGAATCCTTGAAGTCAGTAGGAGTCCACGCAGAGTAACCTGTTACCCACCGTAAGTAAACGCATCACAATGTGTTTCAAATAATAGTCAAGGGCCCAAATCCAAAAAGCACACCTCCAGCTGCTAGAAACTGCATCAGGAGAGAAGTTTCCCTGATTTCAATAGCATCACCTGCAAGGATAGAATTGCCTGCATCTGTAAGTCGCGTCAGGGCTTTGAGGCATATTTCTCTGGAGCAAGGATTGCATATCCGCATTTTGTCAGCATAATTGGATGTTCTACCTGAACTGAAATCACAATAACAGATCAAATCTCTTGAGTCTGGAAGAAGGCTCACAAGCCTGCTTTCTTGCCCTGCCCTATTTTCATAGGCCAAATACCTGCTGTGGGAAATACACACGAAAGGAACAGCAAAACCCCATACCTTCTGCTTTGGGTACTGCTAGAAATGTTCCTGTTTCCAAATATTTGCTCCTGATCCATTAATTAAATTCACTTTTAATCCATAAGATGTATATTGAAAGCAAGCAAATTATACAATAACATGTATTCTTGGTCTCTCCACAAAAATAAAGTATTTTTTTTTCAGTAAGCAAACACAGTAGCATTTGAATCCTACCACTATTTTTTTAGAAGTGTTATTTAGATTCTACATTATTTTCATGTCCACGTTGAAATATTTTTAGTTAGGAAAGAAGATGTATGTAAGGAAGTGCTTATACCTGTAAATCCAGAGCACTGAGGCACATAGAATATATTAGGCACTTTTAGTCATTGAATTTATAGGTTTTATTGCTCAGTCTGAGGAAAGTGTGGGGAGATAGTTATCAGTGAAAGTATCTATCACAAAACAACATCTCTAATACTATATTAGTAGTTCCAAACATGAAGTTGGACAAAGGGGATTTCCTTTTCTTCCCTTTTCCTATCCCAAAATTGCCACCTGTTTCATACCTGTTTGAAGGTGGAAGGTATCAGCCACCCTTTGATCTTTAACAGGAAAACTCTCAAGTAAATGGCAAGGTATAAAGGACATAGTTAATAGATACTTATTGTTTCCCCAGATAGGTGCAGCCTGGAGAAGCAGAGGCCAACAACAACCATGTGCTCTAGAAACCCCATCTTCCTACAGCAGTGCATAATTTGCATTAATTTTGTCTGTAGCCATTACACCTAGCAGTAGCTCGGGCTTCTCTGAGCAAACAGGAGATGCCATAGTTGTATCGAAAGTTTTACTTTGTCTGTCAGTGAACTGGGCTTTCTTTTTTGAGCTGAGTGCCCTTTTTTAAGTCTTCAACAGCCATTTTTTTCAATGCAAATTTCATAGCAAAAGTTCTCTGATTAAGATTTTTAGCATTGCACAGAGAGCATTCTGTAACCTGGAAGTGATTATATATTTGAAGGTATTTAAACAAAGTTTGAAATGCTGAGTTGCATTTTGATATGTAAGATTTGCAAGTTTTGAGTAGTTATACATATCAAAAATAGCTTTTCAAGAATGTTCAGCCAAATGGTTTGCTTTTATATAAGGATATAGACAGAGAGCAAACCGACAACATCTGAGATTTAGTCAGGAAGTTATTGCTTAAAAATAATTCAAAATTTTCATATAATTGAAATGTGAGCTGAAGAAGAAATCTTGAAGTGATTTTTCTCTGAAACTCTCTTAGCAGTTCTTTGAATTTTTTCCTCCTTCTTACAGATAAATGTGAAGTGCTGCAAGTCAACTGCCGCCTTATACCAGAGCATCTCCTGCAACACTCTCTGCACTAGCCTGCAATGCAGAACTGCTTGCGACTTTCTGTCCTGAGGCAAAACAAATGTAACAATCATTTACCTGCTTTACTGTATGTTTTATAAAAAAGAAGAAATATATGTGAAACGTATTACATAATTATGTAGACTATCTATAATATATACAGTATATTCTATATAAAATATATATCTAGAGAGAGACAATCAAGTCCACTTTCTGCAGACCTTCTAAAAGGGGAGACTGTTCTCACACACAGAAGCTTCAGGAATCCTCTGTACTTCAGCAATCTATTTTCCAAGCATTTGAGTGACTCTTTCCACAGCGGTTCTCAGGCTACAAGTGACTAAAATGTAACCATTTTTACTACTACTCAGAATAGCATAATTATTCCCCATCAATTTCGTATACTCATGAATATGCATGCACTACTACTTTCTTCACAAAATGGGAGAAATGTGAGAGAACTAACTTTTGTCTCCAGAATATGTTAAATATTTCACTTACAGGAATCTGTGAAGACTGAACTTTTTTCCCCTGCTGGATTCTACCGAGAACAGAAATTGATTCACTGCTCTCTCCTCAGAGAATAGGTGCTTGGCGTAGCTGCAGAGTGAGTCTGCCCAATAGTAAAGCATAAATAGATAATGCATACGTGTGCATATACACACAGTATAGTACCCTTGCTTGGGAAAGCTGTTGGAAGCATATTCAGCGTTTTGCTTGGGCCTACCTGACCTAGTGCTGAGAATAGCTGCTGGAGATGTCAGGAAGTGAAAAAGAGAGTCCCACTGAGGATAGCAAACCCCCCAGCAGCACCACCCACCAATTAATCCTTGTTGCTTATGGACACGAAAGAGGACTTGACAATCCTACACGCTGTTGTATCAGCGAGCATAAAAGCAGGAGTAAGCTGATGGTTTGAAGAATATATTCTTATTTCTTCCCATTTATCCGGTTTCTCCTTGGCTCCCCATTCCCAGGAGATGTTTTCTAGCGAGGGAGAAACCTGTGCCACTGCTGGGCGAGTTGAGAAAAGGGCTATTTGCCTACCTGACCAGCCTACCAACCAGTGAGGACACGCAGCTACATTTTTATGTAGCACCATCAGTGCTGACTGCTTCACTTGTTTAAAAATGAGCCTGCAAAATTTATTAGATGGAGCCATCTGCTTCTCAGCCATTCTCCTACACTACCTCTGACAGTGACTGACAGGAGAGAAACAATGAATTTACAGCAGTAGGTGAGAATCGATTACATTTCTGAGCCCTCTTCCAGAGTTACTGGAGCCTTTGCAGTGCAATGTGGAGCACCTGGCTACACATCTCTTTTCAACTTTTAGGGTCTAGAGTATGTATTCACGGTCACTTTTACTTTGCTCCTTGCAAGAACCAACGAGGAAGAGCCTGCAAAGGAGTTAGGTGTTTGCAATCATTATGGCTAATCTAGCTAATGAAGGGGGAGCTTCACAGTAACAGCCCCATGGTTTTCTTTTGTTTTTAAAACGAACTCGTTCCAAAGGTCATTTGGAGCTTACTGAGCTATAGCTGCTGATTTCAATGAGTTTTGAATATGGCTAAGAGCATATGTTCTTTGAAAAGGGAGTTTTCATTATATGATTCCAGTCTGGAACAGGCGTTTTTGTCACAAACACCTAATCATCATGGTGAAGTGACTTTTGGTTGTGAACACTTCTTTTGACTACATTTATTCCATTTCTAATGAAAACTGAAAACATCATGGGGCTTTTCTGACATTTACCTGATATAAAAATCGAGTGCAAAAAATACAAAGTTTTGTCAAAACAAGAGAAGGAATCATTTTGATTCACTTGTATTGCAAAAGAAATATATTAGTTACGTTCCTTCCACACCAGATCCAAAAAAGAAACCGTAGGTCCCAAACCTTGGCTACTTTTCAAGCTATACCGGTTGATCAAACTAACAATAATACCTTGCTAAAATTGCCCGCAAACCTCACATGACAAAAATACGGACTCTGCTGAAACTAGTCAGTGATTTAAGGCAGCAGACTAGCTGATTTTCAGTTACTCTAACAGATGAAAGAAACAGGTGAAGAATACATGCTAAATACCAACAGGAGAAGTTGCTACCATTTCTAAAAGCTGCTTCACGTGTCCTGAGGAGATAGTTGGTTACCTGCTGCATACGCTGCGTATACTCCCGGTAGGCATCTATGGAGGAAGCTGTTCACGAGCAAAGAGAAGCACCAACAAGTAGCTCACCAGAGGAGAGGAACCCTTGGGCTAGCTGCTGCCTAAAGCTCTCATTGAATGCAGGTGCATACACTTGTGTGCTCGGTGCCACCCTCAAGATCTGCTAAATTGGATCTGCTTCTGTCATTAGCCTACCTGCCCTTGCTGAGGGCCTGTTTTCACCCCAGGTTGGCTGCGCTGCATGGGCTCTCCTGGCCAGCAGCACCCCACCCGCATTTTGCTGGCCAAGCAGCCACCAGTGGCTGGCTGTCTAGGGGTGAAAAGTCCTGAGACAGCCATACCTCCCTCTTGAGCAGGGTACATCCTATTGCACAACTGATGGGCTCTATGTGTGGCCTCACTGGTGCTGCTGGCGCGGCCACCCACTCACAGCTGTGCTCACCACGGGCTGGAAAACAGGCAGCATCCTGTCTCCGCTGGCTGCCACTGACGCACGGCTGCCTTTATGACCAGTATTCACCTTCTCAGGGGCTTCTTTCCTGTGTTGCTGTGTGGTCAGCTGCTTTTCTCTATTTTGGGATCCTCTGTGAGTGACAGCTATGCTCATTCATGTTTAAGAAGGCCCAAGCCCAAGGCAGGGCAAGTGTCCAGGTTGAATGGTTGACCTGTGCTGGGGTTGCAGGTTGCTGGAGGAGTCAGCATGCCAGCAGAGAGGCTGGAAAAGTAGCCCAAAGAAAACATTTAGGATAAATGTGCCTTAAACGGTGCCTATCTCAGGGCTGAGCACCGTGAACCACTGCTCTCTTAAAAATTTGCAGGTCTTTACTATCTTATGGAGGTGGATGCCTGAAATCCTTGTATTTTCCTCCCTTTGGTATTTTTAAGTATTTTGGCGTTATGAATATGTTGGCAGCCAGCTCATGCAGGCAGGTGACAAAAGGGTGTTCCCTCCTCAAGAAAACGTAGGTCAGTGTCTCCTGCCTCCCCAGGCTGTA
>JAVSBS010001713.1:27919-46203 GCA_033124195.1 Coracias cyanogaster
GCGTTCGCTCCTTGCTACGAATATCTGGGTGCATTCAAGCGGTTTTTAGCATCCAGAGCTTTCAGTTTATGCAGATTTAGAAAATCCTTAATTAAACAACAGAAGGCATATTATCTTGTCTCTTTTCATCAGCTTGGTATCCATCAACTGCAGCTGGCACAAACCAATTATCCCTGTGGCAACCACAGCTTTTGACAGCTCTTGACACAGACCGCTTTCAACTTGTAGGCACCTCATGCTATTTTTGTGCCTGTGCAGATGATTGAAGGTTGCACTGTGCACTTCCTTTTCTTTGGGGAAGAGCTGCTGGACTTCTGCAGCAGTGGCAGTCAGGAGAGGGCCTTCTAGACTGCTCTTCACCGTCAGCAGCAGCTGGCAGCAGTGGTGCAGTGGAAGCTGACCGTCCTTATACTCAGGAAGGAGGATGTTTCCATCAGGTTGAAGCTGATGCTCCAGCTTTCTTATGGTGGCTGTCATTCCCTGCAAACCAGCACTGCCAGGGTCAGGGATGGATACCCCGAGATAAGCCAGTGTGATGGAGCAGCCCTCACCCTTCTCTTGTATTGTAGGAGTATGATGCACATCCCATCATGTGGGCTTTGTGAGACAGGAGGTTGTCTCAGGCTGCCTACAAAGTGCTGCAATTACCTGTAGGCTGTGGAGCAGTACGCAAGGCAGCAGAAACCTGTTGAAATGTTTGAGAGAAGGAGAAAAAAAAAAAAAAAAAAAAAAATCAGTGCTGGGAGGTACTTTCAAGGCAACAACGTCAGTTCATGGATAATTAGAGGGCAGGAAGCTTCCTGTTCTAGTGACCAGACTGGCTCTGCTTCATGGTTGCTCTGCAGCTGACAACAAGCTGTAGGTGACCAGGAGCTCAGGCGCTGGGCTGGGCATCTCCACCCGACTCGTCAGCAAAGCCAGCCAACAGCCCAGCAGCTGCTGCCCACACAAAGACTGTCTCCGGCTCAAAGGGAGATTTAACATTTTTTCTTAGTTTGATCCACTTATCCTTCTCCAAGGACCCGAGCCAAAAGCTATCGACTTAAACGAGCTTTGCATCACAGTCTGAGTTTATTGGAATGGGGCACAGAAGAAATGGTCCCAGATGTCCTCATTTTTAAAAATATTACTTATTTTCCCTCTGTGCTTAATTCCATGACAGATCTAATACAATGTGAAGCATGTAATAGGACATTGTCCTTATCTTAAGGACAGAAAATTATGTTTTGATTTGAAACACCTCCCCACAGATTTTTAGTCTAAAACTCCTCTACTGGAAATCAAAGAGTGTTTTAGAAGCGAGATCAAGGAGGACCCAGAGCAGAGTTCCCCAACACTTTTTGTTTTCCTCCAGTAACCTATAGCTTTGTGATGCAAAACTGGGTTTCAGTTTGTGTACTTTTCTCCCTTCTTTTAACAGAAATCTTTGTTGGCATAATTTCTGGATAAATCTGCAATATCTGTGCTTTTAAAGAATCAATATAGAGGCTGTCAAAGAGTCAAGAGTCTGATATCCCACACACACAGATGTTGAGGTTTTTTAGGGAAGGAGAAATAGAATACCAAGTACCAATCTGAGGATTAGGAGAACAATTTCGTTACCAAATGCAGAACATTCTCAAATTCCTGGAGTTTACATATAAAAGGAGGTGTCTCAGAACTTGATGTTGATATTTCCTATGTTGCATTTGGAGGTGTTTTCTGAGAAGAACTTTAAGGGAAATTTTCCTGAAAGTGCCTCCACATGTACTGAACTGAAATGGCCTTTTAAAAATTGTCTCTTCTGTAAAAAGGTAATATTTTATTGAATTCTGTTGTAAAATTGTATAGATTTTTGTGAAGTTTGGAGACACCATCAGACGTTTAGATGGCTCTTTAACACACTGGTAATTTAGGCTCTACAGTTCTAGCCACTGGAGGGCTCCCCTATTTTTTAATTAATTTAGTAGGACATACAGTGTGAAAGTATGGGGGAAGGAGCTAAAGCAAGGTGGTCCTAGTCACTACCACAATCTCTACAAAGACTACATTTTATGCAAATGCCAGGTATTCTGTTGTGTATAATTCAGCTGGAATAATGGAAGAAAATAATTTTAGTATTTCTGGTAGAATAAATATACCACTATAAGCTGGCCAACCAGCAAGACTGGGTATAACTGATAGCTAGATATGCATAAAAATACAACAAAATTAAAGTTTCAGTACTTGGTGGCCTCACACAGGCAAATTCCCCACAAGTTCTACTTTAATATATCAGTTATTTACTTCAATATGTCAGGTTTTTTTCTGTGGATGATTTATATTAACATTGCAGCTCCCTGTGCCCCCAGCCTGCCGGCTCACTCCTATGGTGCCGTTTGGCTGATATGCTCCTCAGAGGCAGCTGGCCAGAGAAACTGTCTTGAGGGTTTTTAAAGAATTACCTACATTTTCTATACTGGAGATGGTTGCTTGTGGCTGGATGAGGTTGCAGCACAGAATGGAGTCTACTCCTACATCCTGCTCTGGCTGTTGCACTCTGAGCATCGAGCTAACCCTCTTCCATGATCCTATTCTTCACTCAAGGAATTGCTTTTCTTTAAATGGAAGAAAGAAAGGAGAGCAAAGAGTAGAGAGGAGACACCCTAGGATGAAACCACATTAAGAGTGCCCGGTGAACCAAGAACACCCTGCTTTTTCAGAAGTGGAGATGTCCCAGACTCTGCAGGGCACAGATTCCTGCAGTCACATACACAACATCTGCTTTGTTGTAAATGTGTGACTATAGGGGCAGCACCACCACCCTGTTTCAACTCTCTGGATGCATGATCTGCTAACTGAAAGTTTGGTTCCAGCCTCACAGACTTAAGCCACAGAAAAGGGCAGACTCTCCCCAGATAAGGTTGCTTACCCATTCCTGTTGTGGTCAAAGGACTTGCTGGTTGCCTTACCATACCTATGCCTGATCTTGTCACAGACCTGGTGGTCTTCCTCTTGCCAGACGTCACGGTGCTTGTGTTGCCTGCAGGAGCAGAGGCCAACAACCCTTTGCAGTGAAACATTTGCTGGATACAGGAGGACAAATCACATGTATCTGTCCCACAGGCAGCCACCTTGTAAGAGCTAGGCTCAAACTACTTTTATAAATAGCATTGCAAGCCTCTGTGTCCTACTGACCTGCTAGCTGCCTCATCAGCACCATCCTGATCAGGCACAGACCCAGCAGTCTGGTGGGATTAGGGTGATGCAGGTGTGCAGACGTGGGCATGTACAGCAGAAAGCAGTGTGAATGGGGAACGAGCTGAATTGTGTGGCTCAGACCTGCAAATCAAGGCACAGAGAACACATCACTCATCAACGTGGATGCATTCAGTCCATCCTTGGGAAAGAAGAAATGAGCGGCATCGATGTTTCCCTCAACGCTTGACGTTCATACAATGTTGGTACAAGGCCACCCCTATCTCACCATGGTGCACGGTAGTTGTAGACTCCTTAGCAGAGAGGCATATTAACTCAGATGAAGGGCTGGTAAAATATTTAAATAACAGACATTCCTCAACTCTTCAGCTTCCCACTTGGCACAAATCACTGCCATGATTTGGAATCTGATCAAACATGTTTCATTGGTACAAAGAGGCTAATTTACAAAGATTAATCCCTTTACAAGACCAGGCTGGTTGGAATTTCTCTTTCCCCTTTTCATGCTGCAAAGCTCTCAAACTTCTTTCGACGCAGTGCCTTTGTGAAAATTTTTTTCATCAACATGACATACAGCCTTTCGAGGACATGTGTTTTAATTCAGAGACTCAGCAGCTGATAATTCCTATTTATCCACAAGGCAAGTACTATTTTGCCCTTGTTACTACGAACATCTTTGCAATGACCCTTCAGCATATTTCAAGCTTGACCCATAGAAGGGCAGGCAAAGTCACAGTGCACCCTGGGATGAGAAGAGATGATGAGCAAAGGTGGCAAGTCATGCCAAATATAGTGCAGATACCTCAAAGTGGTGTAAATGAAGTTCCCTTAGGACATGCGAAGAGAGCAGAAACAAGGGGAAGACATGGTGATTTTGACCTTATGTAATGGAGGTACAGAGACCATGGCAATGAAGGCCACATTTCAGTTACAGGTGCTGTGGAACCGTGTTGCTTTTTAAGTGGGCTGCCCATCCTTTCGATTGGTGCCCTTTAGCACTCTGAGAAATGGTGAATTATCATTTCCTATGCATCTTTCTCCCACCATCTCTGAGTGTGAAGGCTTCTGTCACATTTCCCTCACTTCTCTGTCAAGAATGCTCATAAATTTTGTATGATGTCCTCACCTACAACAGTGGTACACTGAGAAAGCACAACTGCAGTTTTAATGGAGGGTTTCTGCACCATAGGACTAGCAGTTTGGATTGATTGCTTTCTCTTACCTAGCTTATCTCCTTCCTCAAATTACTATTTCTCACTTCAAACAGGAGCTAACTGACTTCAGAACAGAGCTGCGTTAAGCCCATTGGGTTCACCTACAGAGGCACAGCCCATGCGCTTTTTCACCTAAATAACCACAGACAGAGAGTAGGAAAAGGGAAACGACCTCAAAACCGTGCAAGAGGCAATTCACAATAGCAAGCTGTGGAAGTTACTGTGGATCTTTATCTGTTGCATAACCCTCCCCCCCACACACTCTCATACCCATTGCTCAAGCAGGATTCCTGCTGCGACACCTCCCTCCAGGACCACCACCACCAGTTCTGCAGGGAGCATCTTCTGCCTGACTCCTTAGACACAGAGATGGAAGCCCCTGTACCTGTCCCATCCTGGCATTGGTAGTTGACCTCCCTGTCTTCTCTCCCCAAAACTTGCATGAGCCAAATTAGCTGGCACAGAAACACTAAAAATCACCCAGCAATGCCTTAAGCGAAAGCCTTTTCTTCTTTACTGTAGGCAAGCCTGGGCCTTTTGTTGCATTTTGAAGAAAGATGCCCTCCTAGGTCACTCTGGAAACAGACCCAGTTGGCACCAAATAAACAATTTCAGAGTAACTCTGTGATCTTAAAGGGGGACTTTTCACCTCATCCAGAGCCAGCTGCCTACCTAGCTTGCCCTGGTGCCCTGGGACAAACCCCACGTCGCATCACATTTCTTGTTTCAGTCATCACTGTAGCAGAACCACAACACACACAGAAGCATCTTCCAGACATATGTGTTGATCATTAGTTAAATTAATTTAAACAACAATTTGGCATTAGACCTATCATGGAACTTTAGAATCATTAAGTGTTCAATTATTTCCTAGAAAAGCTTTGAAGTGGTGCTTTTAAATTCAGCTCTCCAGCTGCTATCAGCGAGCTGCAGAATAGAATATTTGCATACCCCTGGCTTGGATGCTGGCAGCCTTCCTGTCTATTATTTTATTGAGCCTAGATGCAGATTGGGGAAATAATGTAAAGGTTTGTCAAAGAGTTTTTTACTGTTTGGTTTTAAATTTACATTATAAACGCCTCTTTAAAAAAGACCCAGTTAATCTCAGCTTGGCCTGTTGCCTGGGAAATTTTCTGTGTGGTGTTTAATATTAAATATAGTTCCCGAAGATTTCTTTATTTGCTGAAGTGTTTATAATTCTTTCTGTTTTCATCACAGTTTGAAATTGGTTATTTCATGAGTACGCAGGTAAGAATGAGGCTCTTCCTATGCTTCATGTAAAAATCACCATCATTTTGTTAATCACTGAAAAGCTATTGCTAATACATTAGCCTGCAGAAGATGAAAAAGGGAGAACTGAAAGGTTTCTGTAAGAACGCCTAAAGAAATGGCAGAAACACGGTACAGCTTTCAAACACAGACAGGGCTTCATTCTTTCTGTCTTGTTTGATAAAAAATGAACCACATAGTGAATGCTGTAGCTTCATGTTACTCCTGTCAAATCTTTAGTAAGTGGGTGTCCAGGGAATTAGAGTATAAGCAGAGGGAATGTTCCTCTTCTTCGAAAGGTTTCTCATCGTGTTTATAATTTAACCATTGACTTAAAGAAGGCAAAATATCAAAATATGCTGTTTTCAAAGAGGTTCAGTAAAGCGAGATCTGCCTGACCCCTTTACAGGTTGTTCTCAGAGAAACTTATCCTATGCATCAATGGAAATATCCAGAGAGAATACATGCAATATAATTATTCATAAAAGGGAGCTAAATCACTGAGCAGTTACACATCACTTAGGCTGAAAATATCTTCAATTAAGGTAGGAATGAAGTAATATCACATTTTATGCAAGTTCCCATCAATAAACCTGACACATGCCAGCTCCCATTTAATAACATATTTTACTTCTAATAATTCTCCTTTTTATCCTGCTTCAAAAAAATGTGGAAGAGGGCTCAGCTGTTCAAAGAAGTGAAATGTGGTTGTAGGAGGAATATAAGGTTTCATGTTTTAGGGCACAAAACAATCCACATCTGAGAAGACTAAGATGCATTTTCCTTTTTGAAAAGGAGCACCAGCATCACTGGGATGCCTCATCACTGGACACAGGAGGTGGGACAAGAGATGGGGCAGTTTAAAACCAGCCTGACAAGTTCTGTGATTCATACACCTTCATTTCTGTCCCCGAAATGTTTGGGAAGTCCTTTCTGCATGAACCAGTGTTAACTACCTCCTGTAAGCAAGCCAAAATGGGCACGTGTTGTGGCACACAAGTATTTCTGGGAAGAGAAAGAAATAAAAAAGCAAGGTGCAGGAGGTGGCTTAGGACTGGGGAGTCATCCATCCTTAGTGATGAGCCCTGGGAAACCAAAGCAGCATTTCCAGCCCAGGCAACACGCTGTAGCCGGTGAGCTGGAGAGGCAAGGTTCTTTGCCTCTGTTAAGCATCCTAAATCCTATTCTGCGTGGATTGCAGGGATGCACTGCACATAATTCCAACCCCCAGCAACTGGATCTTGGTGTGTGGAGCATGGAGAGAAACCAGGCTGGGGAGGGAACCAAGAACACCTAGAAGCTATTCCCATGGGGAGCCCTACTAAATCCAACCCCACACAGGCATGCTCAGTCAAGAAGCAGAAAGGCTGCAGCTCCCGACAGGCAGCTCTAACAGCAGCGTAATCAGAGAAAAAAAGCAAAGCCATCCTGCAGCAGCATTTAGGAAAAAACTGCCAGGCTGCAAAAGCAGCCATGTGGGCAGCAGCAGCTAGAAACCTGAATTTTTGTCAGCATCTCATGCTTCTCCCCCTCCATTATTTCCCCTCAGTGAAGGGGCTGCAAATTGAGATTCAAGCTGCTTAGGTGTCTAGTGCCATTTGGGGCACCCTCAGGTTGCAGAGAGGACTGCACAGCACTGGCAGGTCCCTGGGAGCTCTGCTTCCCTGTAGCAGATGCTGGATGCCGGATGGGAGAGCAGAGGACACCACAAAAGGCATCACACCCCTGTATTAGGCAACTAACTCAAGGTAAACTCAAAGAATGAAAGGTTAAATCCAACAGATTATTTTCAACACTGCTCTAAATTTAGTTTCTGTAAACACACACATACAAATACATTTGTATAAAGAAATACAAATAAAAATTAAAATGTATTTTTACACAGTATCACATGTTGTGAGAAGTAACACTTGAAATCATTTAAATGTGAAATACAGCCAATTCTGCATAGCAAACACCTTTGCTGAGATGTTTTCTGATGCACCTAACCAATGCTAACCTGCCAGGAGACATTCCAATTTTGCAAGTTGTGTGCCAGGAATGCTTTTGCTAGTCTTGCTGGCCATTTTTTATGTATCATGACATGTATCGGCCCCATGTACAGCCTGGCCTCATTGTACAAAGTCAACATTTCCCAGAAATTTTAGCTAGGACAAAATTGGAAATTTGTTTCCCGGTTCTAGTTTAGAAGGATTTTTCCCCACCAAAAATATCAAAGCTGTCCCTGGAAAAGATGTTTGGGTTCCCAGCAAGCTCTGCTATTGCGTTATTCACTTACACTTCAGTCTTCTGAGCTAAACAAACTCCATTATATTTATTGACTGTGCTCTCACTGGCATGAGTTGGTTGACTTGAGCTCTTCAGGAGCCACTTAGTGTAAGTTGTCTCTGAGCAAAAGCAGCAGCTTTCCTCTGTCATTTGTTACACCACATTTTCATGAAGGGCAGAGGAAGCAATATGAGCATTGTCATCATTGAATATTGTTAGAAAGCTTTATGGTCTGCAAATGTAGACTCACCTCTCTCTGTGCAGCCTCTGGATAGAACCATAGAGAATATACCTGTATTTGTGGATCTGTAAACTGGTGTGCTGCCAGTTCAGCCATCATCACGCTATGCTGCCATCAGTTACCTGATCACATAGGCCAACACTGAACTCAGCAACATCCCCTCAGAAGTCTTCTTTCAAACAGTCTTGTTATAGGTTCCAGTGGCCCCAGCTCCTCCGCTGCCCACTGTGGTGCCAGCATCACCTACTGGACACAACAGGCAGAGGTGACTCCCTCAGTAACCCCTTCACATGGAAGGACATCACTGAGAAAACTCAGCAAGATACAACTAGCCCCAAACAGAAGCTACTCACAAACTACTTGGCTCCTGGTTGATATAGCCTTGGCCTCACCCACCACCTCAACCATGACCACCTGGGAGAGGGCAGGGCCACAGAGACACCAATGGGCCAGGTTCTGCCCCTGGAACCTGAAGCCAGAAGGGTAAACAAACCATCTGTTAGGTTGCGATTTATCTGTAGGTCAACTTTAATTCAAGGCCCATGCCTCAGGCCTCAGCACTTCAACTAGCTTTAAAATACACCTAGATAACCCCTCCTGGCTGCCCCCGTTGCTGTTCTCAGTTGTAGTCACATGGTTAGGAACAAATGATCCTGATTTCTCTGGAGCTATGGGGTCTGGTAAATGAAGCGTGAACGTGATTTTGCACCAAATGTTTGAGTCTGTAAAAGTAGTGACCTAACACATGACATTTGCTTATACCTTAAAAATATCATAAACCTTTGCACAGATAACATGGCCAAAGGCCACGAGGACTGAAGCCAGTGTGTTGCAACAAGCAACTAGAGAGTAAGGGTGCAGAAAAGGGGTTACCATAAGACCAGCAGGCGAGTCCTGGAGAGAAGCACAAGGGCATGTATGGTGTGCTGCATGAGCTATGGCCTGAATGCATTTCAAGTGCAGTAGCTCAAGTGGAGCTAGCGCAGGCACATGCTGTACATCTGATCTGCCTGCCAGCATCGGATTTACTGTGAGCATCCAGGTAAGCTGATCAGCAGAGGCAGAGTGTGCCTGCCCAGCATTTCTGGTCCTCTGCAGGCAGGTCAGAGCAACTGCTCCAATCAGTCTGCCAGGTACGGCTGGACAATGCGTCCAGATTCTCCGAATGCTGCTCAGAGTTTGTGACTGGACACGTGTGGCACAGTTCAGGCAAGGAGAAACAGTGTAGAAATGCAAACAAAATGAAAAGTAAATGATGACATAGGAATTCACATGCTAGGTGCCATCATGATGAGGGAATTGGGGCTGTTTAGCCTGGAGAAGACACTCCAGGGAGACCTTCTTGCTCTCTACAACTACCTGAAAAGAGGTTGTAGCAGATGGGTGTCTGTCTCTTCACCCAAGTAACAAGCAATAAGATAAGAGGATATGGCCTCAAGTTGCACCAGGGAAGGTTTAGATTGGATATTAGGAAAAAATTCTTCACTGAAAGGGTTGTCAAGCATTGGGACAAGCTGCCCAGGGAAGTAGTGATGTCCTCATCCCTGGAGGTATTTAAGAGATGCGTAGATGTGGTGCTGAGGGACATGGTTTCTTGGTGGATTTGGCAGTGCTGGGTTAACAGTTAGACTCAATGATCTCAAAGGTCTTTTCCAACCTAAATGATTCTATGACTGTATGCTTAATGAGGGTATGGCTATGGCTGCAGTCCTGATTCTTGTATGGATAGCCTTGCTCTGTATGGGAGAGCCATCCTCTCGAGGTATGCTGGACTTTGTATGGGACAGGAAGGCAGATGTGCATCAGGAAACACTGAGGAGGAGCATAAACCCACTGAAGAAAAGTGCATAGATTATTGCAGGAACTCACAAGACACTTAATGTGTGAAGAGTTGGTTCCCTGCTCTGCCACCCAGTGAGTTTTTGACCAAACCGACCAGAGAAGCAGCTCCAATCCTTCCAGCAGCAGATAAAATGAGATGGGTGAAGTGGCTCCACTGGAACTGGCCACTCTGCTCATCCCACAGTGCCATCCTGGTGGGGACAGGGAACGTCTCCCAGAGAAGTGACTGAGTGGTTGTGGGTTTTCAGCCTGGCCCGCTAAAGCAATGAGATGTGATGGGTGGCTGGGAGGGAATAGCAGCTTCAGTTTAATGTGCTGCTGTGTGGGGCTCAGAGCCCTTATAGAGTCACAGAGCTAATGGGGCCAGTAAGGTTTTGGCCTGGACAGTAGGTGAGCAGGGGAGCTGGGGAAGAACCCAGAAAACGCTGGCAGAGGGTGTTGAAGATAAAATGGACTTCTACATTACTGAGCCAAGGTGAAGGCGCTTGCCTGCAGCTATCAGAAGGCACTGGCATTTCCCAGCAGGACGCCTAAGAGCTGAGCTGGTACTTGCCTTTCCAAAACAGGCTGAGCTCTTGGTATTTCAAACCAATACAGAAATAACTGAGCGTCAGGTGCAACCCCTGATGGAAGGAGGAGCCACAGATGTGAAAATCAGGCTCCCAAGGAAAGCTCTTGGTTGGAGGCTTTGTTGCAGAGCCCTGCTTGTTGCCTAACTGTAGCTGAAAGACCTGAGGTTTATTTCTGTGGAAAATGCTGATGTCCTCGTCAGGAGGTCACCATCCACAGCAGCTGCCTTGGCTACAGCGAAAGCCTTTGCAGTTCAGTTGCAAGGAAGTGAGCTCTTGAGGATACAGGGTACTGGTGGTGGATGCTCTCATATGGGGCTCAAATGGCCAAAAGCTGAAAACAAAGGCAACACTGACCCAGAGTTTAAAACTACTGTGGTTCTGTGGGGTAAACATTATTTTTAACACAGGGGCTATTTTTTCATGGGCTGTGCACACTCCGAGAAGTTCCCATGTGAATTCGTTTACCGCAAATTGTTACTTTAGTTCCAACACGAGATATTATACAAACACAGCACATACAAAATCTCTAGTGAGAGTGCAGTCCTGTAACTGGTTTTATGATCAAGAAAAAATTAATAGGAACACCAAAACAACTCTTTAAAAATCACATAAATCAAAACCAGACTGAAAAGCATTAATGATAATAGGAATGCAATTCCAGTTTAACTCCATTAGAACTAAGATATTGCCAGTAAGTGATAAAGAAGTGTTTGCTGCACACCAGAAAGTCCAGATAACATCAGATTGTGTTAGCTTTTCTCACATTACCTATATACAGTACTGCTCAGCCTCTTAATGGAAGTAAGATTCCACCCAGAGTTTGCTCCATTGCAGACAATGATATCTCCCATTGGTGCGGCATGACTGCTAGGTATTTTTCTCTGAATATAAATAGACAGTTCCTTCCACCTTTACTTTTAAAGGTTTTATGGACAAATACAACGTCTTATAAAACAGCACTGTAGAATCTGTTACTGCGTTTGAGTTCACACATCCCCTGGTTAACAGTGAAATATATTTGTTCAAGGTTCAGTAGTCAATGACACTATTAATTTATTACCTGTTGGCAGATTAGCTTTTGTTGTATCACGGAGTGTGCATGAATACCTGTTTTACATTTTCTGAGAGGCTGCAGCACACCTATACACACTGTCAAGCACCCAAATTCAGCTGGAAGTTTCTTTTGCATTACCGAGTTTTTCTTTGTTTTCTTTTTTTATAATAGTTCAGAAGAAACCCAAGAGCACAACAGCACAAGGTGGGCATACATAAGCACGTGTATCTTGTCAAGATTAGAAAGCAAGCTCCCAAAAGCATTCAGAAGGAAACAAAGAGACAAGGCTATCCCTGAATCAAATTATGAATCCTTTCAGCAGTGTTAGCAAATACTTTTCCTAAGTATGATTATTTTCCTCTCTTCCAGGACCATTAAAAAAAATACCTTTAGTTCTGCTCTGAAAATTGCCTGATATTAGGCTTATGTCTAATTTAACCAAATCTAATCTCTCCAACATGGATGTCACCTCTTTGCTTCAGGGAACAAAAAAAAACCCCAAACAACCTGAGTTTTGAATAGCAGCCCTCTAATCAGGACTTGGAAGGGCCTGCTCTGTGTGCATGTGTGTGCAGACACGCACATGAACGTGAGTGGAGGGGGCACGGCCAGGAAGGCAAGCAGATAATTAAGCATCTGAGGAAATAGGTCTAACAGCCCTCTGTCAGACGTCAGCCATTTCCTCTTGCCCTCCCCGCTGCCACCAAAGCCCCCGGGTAGTGGTACTGGTCCGAGCAGTTCCCCCACATTGCTGGGAGTAAAGCTTAACACAGACTGCCAGGAAAACTTGTCTGTGAGCTTGAGGGAGCATCAAGATGTGCGTTGGGAAGCCTGCAGTGAAACTTGTAACTCCACCAGGGGTTCAAGGCAGGGTGAAAACAGAACGTGGGTACAAAATCCAACTCTGAATTTGGTAGTGAGTGCAACTGCCATAACCTGACACTGATCAGAAACATGTCAGGTCTCCAGCTAGCAATTAAGTGCCGCGTACAGAAGCTGACTTTGGAGGATAGGGATCGCCTGCCATCACTCAGGGAGCACCCTGCTGAAGTGCAGCAGATGGGCACAAATCTCGGCAGGCTTTTGCTCTAAAGATCCTGTTCATGGGGGCAGGTGTGCAGTGACCCTACGCTAGCTGCCTGTAGCCACAGTTACGCTCACAGGGGCAAGGATCTGTCTGGGCCCAACAGAGGAGGACCAGGCAGCACCTCTTCTCTGAAAGGGGTTAACCTTCTTTAAGCTTCTGATTTTGGCCCAAATCTTTCCTGATGGCTTCACTGGCGCCATGTAATTTTCAGTCCACTGGGCTAAACAGCAGGAAAACATAGTATGTCAGTGAGCTGCCTCATGTCGGATCCCATTTCAACTACTCAGGTCTCAATACTGCTGTTGTTGTTCCTCAAGTGCTGGAAGAAAGGGGAGCAGTGATTCATGGCTGGTGACTGCTCAGAGAGTTCATGTGACCTGTTCTGACCTCCAGTATAGGTGTCATTCATAGGTGGGCTGCTGACAGATCATGTGTAGGGAAGGTACTTGCAGCAATCTTCATCTTAAATTAAGATTTTTTTTTTCCCTGTAATTTCCAATTACCATAACAAAGAAACTGAAGGGGCTGATCTGATTTGTATTGAGAACAATTTTGTTTCCACCTCTTTTCTCTTGTCTTGGAAATAAAACATTCAAAGTACTTGGAAAGAAACTTCCTAATAAATTGTTGAATTTTAACTAAGCATTTGAAAGATTACCTATATGTCCATGTATACATATATATATATATATGTAGGAAAGCGCAGAAAAGTGTCAAGTTGACAGACAATATTTGTCTTACCTAATGACAAATAATCCCTCTGAAAAGTGACGTATTGTGTCTTTTTCCCTTCCTGTATTTTGCCATCATAATTTCTCCTACCCTTAACTGTCTGCCCCTGCAAGCCAATCCAACAACTGAAAATCTGTCATTCCCCAAAGAATCCTAATCATTGTCCCCCACCTCTCAGGGCAGACCATGACTTGCACTCTGTGACACTCTCCAGGTTTTATCCCAATTATTATAATGGCAGTAATATCAGAGTCCTACAAATACAGATGAGGTAATACCTGCCTCCTCCTTTTCTTCTGCTTAACTTGTGATCAAAGCAGGCCCAGTTTCCAGCTCGACTACTGTTAGGACCTAGCTAATACAGCACAAGTGCTGTGGAGCTGCTGCATGCTGGCATGCTGCCTCCACCTGTGGTTTTCTGGAAGCATCACCTCTATTGAGCCGGGTGCCCTGTAGCCATGCAAGTCACTGTTGGGTTTATGTGGCAAGGTTTATTTAGCGGGGAGGCAGCTTCAGCTTCCTGTGTGATACCACCAACATGGGCTCTCTGCAGGGTAAGGAACCTCCAGAACCCTGGCACCTCTGGCAAAGCCAAGTGGAGTCCAAAAGTGTTGAACCATTAATCTCTAACAGCCCTCCACATCTAGATCTTTTAGGAAGAACAAAGGAAAAAATAGACGGAGAGTAACATGAGTGCATCTGCATTTTTTGTAACCTGCAGTTTCTTTCTCCAGGCTTCCCTTCTTTATCTCTCAGTGATTTAAGGTGCATCAAGGATTTCTTCCCTTTTCTATCATTGACTTTTCCATTCCACTTCATAGGTCATTTTAGGTGCATAAACTAGTTTCCCTTTTTCTATCAAACATTCAATGTAACTCCAAAACATTCAATTATGTTTCTGTCCTTATCTTCTCCTCTACCTTGCCAGGTCACCATGTTTTTCCGGCTTTTCTAACTTCTCACTGATGCCCTGCTCTTCCCTGCCACTCCTTATGCTGGCTGTGCCTTCTCTGGAAATTAACTCCTGCCATGTACCTCACCATTTTTTCCTCTATTCCCCCTCCAATTCTTGTAAATCCAATTGCTTTAGGATGTGTTCCTGTGAGAGAAACTGTGCCTTTTCTGCGCCACTCAGCATTATGCCTCATGGGCTTGCTTCAATCAAAGTATCTCCAGAGGGAAGAGCTTCTCTTCACTGCTCTGTGTGCTTTAGTCAGTAAATCTCTAATCCACACCTGCTTAAAGAAGCTTAAGTAATTCATATATGGACAGTAAGAGCACTGTAAACATCATATTTCATAAAAATGTGCTCCAGGGAATACAAGGTTGCTAAGTAGCTCTGCACTTGCATTTTTGGGAAAATGTGCTTAAAGGGACGAGTGATAAATACTTACAGCTCTATAATGAACTCTGGCGACAGGAGGATTTGCCTGTTTTCTTGCACTAATACACGCGTGCTGAGTGGTTGAGAATGAAAACTTGACTCAATTTGGGTTTGTCTGCAGATACTCATTCTGAGACAACTAACTTTTCTAAAATAAGTTATGAAAGTAGGGAAAACACCAGTTTGTTTGGCACAAAGGATTAAAAAAAACCCCACAAACCAGGCATTTTTTTTACAACATTTGTCAATTTCTCACTACTTTCTTTTCAAAGTTTTAATTAACTAGTAAGCACATTTGAAAAGTAGTCTAATGAAGAAACGCTCATGAAAGAGAAAGGGAAAGAGAAGGTTTGAAACAGTTGGTAATTGTTAATAGTTTTTCTACAAGCACATTCTAATTCTGCATCATTCACCGCAGCGGCAGACTTGTAACATCTGAGCCTTGACTTCTATGTGAGAAGCAATCTTACCTTCTGTTCTTGTAGAGATGGTGAATAGTCTGTTTTCATTTATTTTGGTGCCCAACCAGCAGTCCCTCCACATGGCCGAGTGGCTGTTCCTTTTTCACTTCATTCACTCCAGCTACATCCATTTTATATGTAAGGTGCCTTCCTTCTGCTCCTGAAATTTGAGATCAAGAACTTCCAGAGATATTGTGAAATACCCTTTTCAAGCGCTTTGTCTGCTTTAGACAAAGAGGGTTTTAGATCTTACTTCAAAGCCTACATCTCTGTATTTCTGCAGTTTTTTATTACTTTTACTATTCTTCCTAGGCTACTTGCATTTTGATTTCTCAAACAGTTCTACTATTTTTCACAGTTCTTTTCCTCCCTTCTTTCTCCCATGTCTTATAATCTGTACCCACCAGCTGTTATCCCCATTAACCTCTTTTGTCTGATCTTGGAGCTTTCAACAATTAGGAACATAAATAGGAGGAAAACCTATGTATTTGTGACGGTACCTGGGAGTCATCTTATTTGTGAATCCTACATCTTTTTGATGAATGCCACTTCAAGATCACCATCGCATTTACGTAGGTCTCACTTCTGTTTGTGTTAGAAAGCATCCTGTGTGGTGTTTGGAAGACACTCCAAAGCTACTCTAAATCAGAGCTCATGATACAGTAGGGCCACTCATGATAGAGTGATGGAACTATGTGTTTCTGGTCATCCTCCATTCCATGCTAAGTCAGGTGGACTCATCAGGACACTATATGTTTCTTTTGAGATATTTTCTGGTATTTAGAGCTGTTTTATTTTAGTAGAAGTTTTTTTCCTTATTAGGGACACAATTTCAGTATTTTCTAGGCTTTGATGCTCATCTCCTTTCAGCAGCAGCTCAGAGTTGGACAAAACAAATCTCTCCAGAGGGGAAATGTAGCAAAAGGTATTTCTTAGCCACCCCTTGTATAAAGAATCTAAGAATGATCAGAAAAAGCAATTGGAAAAAGTACTGTGGTCTACCTAAATACATCTGCTAAAATAGGCTGCTGAAGTAGATGGCATTCTCATGCAGCATATATTGAAAGTCTTTCTCTAGAAAAACTGTGAGTTAGGTGAAGCAGAAGGGTTTGTGGAAGGGTTCAATTAACTCAGTAGATTGATCCAGAGGAATTACAAAGCCCAGAATTGATTCCAGGTGGTAAAGGAGACTGAGATTCAATGATTAAAACATTCTCCTGAGATGTAGAATACCAGAACTTAAATTCTTTCCTCTCTTTTTAGACTGGTAAATATTTTGCTATATATATAAAATAGGATAGGTCCTTTTGGGGGAGAAACATGTTTCTTCATAAATCTGTTTGTCCAAAAAGCTACTTGACTCGTGGTAAGCACAGACAGACTTATTTCTGTTACCATCATATTCAGCTCATTTCTCTCCACAGAGTAATTTCAAGGTTGCTGTTCGTACTCAGGTGGAGATGTTTGTACTCTCTTATCTATGTTTTCTTTTCTAAGTAAGCTGGTTTTCTTTTAACTCTGTTTATAATGGAAGTCTTTCAAACAAAGCAAAGCTCCTCGTTTTTCAGGCCTGAGCCAAGATCCATATATGTAAATGGCTAAAGCCTCAAGAATACCACATTCTGCTGGTATACCCCTGCACAAGGCTGGACCTATGAAACCTGAATAGCATAACTATCTTTCCTACAAATGTGCTTGAGATGGGCTTTCTTTCTTTTTAAAAATGCTTAAAGTATTTTACTTTAATATTCAGAAATATTAAAGACTTTTACAGTGCTGGAGCTCTTGTGAATATGGGTCTGGGAGTACTTTTCTGGACAAGTTACTGAAGTAACTGTGCAGGAGAAGTTACAGAAGTTCCCTTATTTCTTCATTGCTATGATTCTTACTTTGTTTTGAAGCTAGAGGCGTTGCCTGGTGTGGTAATTCAGTGTCAGAGTAGGACGTGCTATGGAAAGAAGGTGGCTATGGAAGGGTACTCAGAGATCAAATAGCACGACTGATGGCGTTCATCAGCAAGTACATCTCCAATGACAGCCCAGCTATGGTTTAAAGATCAGTAGTTTAGAATAACGTCGCAATGGAGAAGAAATGGTGGTTTTTTCATCTTGCTGCTGTGTAACCCCTGTGTCCCTGTCCCTGGAGCACCACGTAGCCTTCCCATCACCTTAAATCATGCAAAAGCATTTCAGACTGATGGTGAGCATGCAAATGTGGTGAGTGGGGAAGGTTATCATGGGCACAAACAGGTGGGGATGGGTGAGAGGGAAGTTAAGGAACGGCGGAGAGAAGTTGGAAAAGGGACAGGAAAACTATCCAAGGAAAGGGTTCAGGTTGTTGTTCCCTTAATTAGGACGGGAGCTCACTGCCACAAGAACTCAGTGAGTCATTCACAGATAATTGAGCTGTTGTAGGTGGCAGATTTTGGAAGAGATACAAAACCTGTGTCAGACCACAAGCCAATTTTGGATTACTGAGTGCCTGCACCTAACATGGGTCCTGATTGGTCTGGGTTTACACTGTTCTAACACACCAAAACCGTGTTGTCTTGTCTGTGGCAAGACTCCAAACCATAAAAATAACTGGACTGATCCAACCAGATCACTTAGAGAGGATGTAGCTATAGCATTTTAGGCAGAGAGGATACAATTTCAGTGAGTAACAGAATTGGTTTTTTTTCATTACTTACATTGAAACCCAGGTGAGTCATCTACCCTCAGAAATTTATTTCCATGGTACTCTCAGTGTCATTTTTGACTGTGAAAGGTTCAAGTGAATCATTTATGAGCGTATTCTGGCACCTCAGCCAAGGGATATTCTTCCAAGCCTGGTTTCTTGATGAGACAAAAATGGAAAATGAAAAATCACATTCCGATCAAACTAGAGTTTTATCCAAAATTTCACCTGAGCCCAGGAAAATTTAGTTCAAAGTTCTTGTCCTGGTTCGGCCAGGACAGGGTTAATTTGGTGCAGACAGGCTATT
>JAVSBS010001713.1:49514-79207 GCA_033124195.1 Coracias cyanogaster
GAATTGCAGAAGTTATGGAAAGCCTATAGTATTTTTAGCAGTAGGGGGCCTGGCAAAGGTCCCAGTCGTAAACCTTCCATAAACTGGTCAGCATTGTGGTAAGGAATCGTAACTGTCCTTTACTCTCTCTAACTGATTGTGAAGGTGAATTACTGAAGTGTGTGAAAGGAGTGACCAGTTTGCCATTCTCTGGCACTCCTTTCCAGTGTAGCAACTATTAATCTCTCTGTTAGAGGAGCCAAAAACTTTCCCTGCAGATGTTGAGCCTGATGTTCTGTTTTGCTACAGGTGTAAAAGTGTCTCTCTTGTATTTTCACAGCTGAATAACTGGCCATACTGTTAGCACTTTCCTTGCCTATTTCAGCAACCTCTGAAGCTGTGCATCAGTACTAGAACAAACCATGATGGAAATTGTAGACTAACAGAAACACTCTTACATAATCTTGTTGCTTGATATTCTGATTTCTGTGTAATAATTACAGTGGCATCTACTCTTCAGCTTCTTGCATCAAGCAAAGCATCTTTGTGTAGTGTTCTTGAAAACATTCTGTTAGAAACTGGAATATCAGTAAATACGTTCTAGTTACATGGTAATAAGAAAGGTTAATCATCAAGGAAAGGCAGTTATACCTGAACTGCAAGACAAGCTCCAGGTGGAACATGGACTGCAGAAGTGAAACATGGGTGCTAATTGAATTTGATTTCCTATCTCTTTGTTCTTCCTCTCTTTCCCGCAGAACAGGATATAGAGGACTTGAGAAAATGTTTCTTCTCTGTAGGCAAAAAGGGTTGTGCTTAGTGCAGCTTAACTGGGAAGTAGCTGGCTGGTATTGTTCTCCCATTTTCTCAGTAAGCAGAAAGCAGCTGTTTATGCCAAAGACTTTTACCATTTCTTATACACTTGAAAGCTGATGTTAAAGGAAGATAGTAATTTCAGTGGTTTTAATTCGCTTTATGGATTGAACAGTCTGTGGACCACAAAAGATAGTTAAGTAAAGACTAAAGACCTTGTCAGCAGGCTACACTTTTTACTATTTAAATTCATACCTTTCATAGGAGGTCAAAAAGATTAATTGAAAGCCACTATTTTAGGTTCTCGCTTTCAAGAAATCTAAGTGGGAGTTAAAAATTACATTCCCCAAACATATTTACAAAAGTACTCTTGTGTGCTGGCTTCTTTTTGATAGAAGTTTAATAGATAATATTAATAAAAATGTGTGTATATAACAAGAGAGAGAATATAGTTAAAACAATACATATGAAGTTACATATTTGAATTCTCAAATCAAAAAAAGTACTTGAATGGTAAAGGGAACTGTTGATAGAAATTACTGTGAACAGCTACTGGATAAAGCAATGCTTCCCTTATGTCAGCAGTAATCTTCTCTTTGGTTAGTAAGTTGCTATTTTATTAGGAATATTTCCTACAGAATTAAGCACAGTAAAGCATGATATGATGTCCCTATACAAGTTAAAAGCATCTTTTCACTTCCTTTTGGAAGGTGAATAAATGCTGAACTTTGTAAGTTTTATTGCTTCCTTGGAACTATTTGTCTCTTGCCTTTCCCCATCAGGTCTTTGTTGCTGAAAGTAATGTAAATCTTTAGTAGTTATGGCTCCAGAGAGACACAAAGGTCTGTGAACTCTATCCATTACTAATGCTATGTGCAGATTTAAAATCTTTTTAATGATCATCTGCTAGAAGGATTGATTTACAGGGTATAAATTTACAGTTTATAATACTTCTTCTGTATGACAGTTGGGAAGGCATATATCAGTAAGCAGTTGAAAAATGTTAAATGCCAAGCAGAGAGGGGAATATGTAAGGTGAGAAGGAATGGCTAAGAATAAAGAGTAAACTGGGAAAGTGTGTTATCTGGATTGGGTATCATGTAAAGCTGCCTTGATGAAGTATCATCACTTATACATGATTTTATTATGTTTGTTTAGAACTGTTCTAGAAGGGGAAGAAGAAATTTTACTAAGAAATAATCAGAAGATACTTACAATCTTACTTGCCTACAAGCCACATTAACATAGATTGAATAGGTCTTCTTAATATAGCCTGTAGGTCTTGTACAGTCTAGAGAAATGTCCTGCTAAATACCTGAAGCATATTGCACAGTCTGCCTGTAAAAATGTCTAAGTGTGTAAATATTTGGATAAATTTTATTTTGAGCAAGGATGGTCCTTTTGTCTAATGGTTTCCATGTATGTGATACCTGTATGGATGGAGGTTTTAGGTGCAGTAGTCCTAAGATTTGGGTTTTCACAGCTGATACTTCTTTGCATTGCTCTTTCTCGGTTTATAGTCTTTCCAGTCTGGCAGGGTTTATCTGTTCTGCGGCACTCTATGGATCGTGGATCTTTAGTTTGACACTTCCAGTTTGCCACTGATTTTGAAAATCTTAAGGAGAAGCATCCATGCAGATTGGATCTATGCACACCTCTAAAAAGCAGAAAATATACGTGGCAGTTTGTTGATGCCAGAGAGTGTAAGAATGGATGGTGAAATTGGAAGTTAATGGGAAGATTAAATATTTGCAATGTAGCTGTAAAAAATTTGCTATTCAAATTGCCCTAATGCTTTTATCTACCGTGTCTTTCCAGATAGTGTGGAAGAATATTGTACGGCATTTACCAGGTGAAAAATAAGGAAAGAGATTAATTTTATGCATACAGATTATGGTGAAGGATTCTGTTGATTATTGCAAACCACTTTAACATGCTTTTGTAGTTTATCTCAAAAACTCCTTGAGAGATTTATTGTGGCTGTAAGGATTACTTAATTGACCATTTCTTTTCCTTTTTTTTTTTTCCTTTTAGTTGGAACTAAATTGTTGTGTCTTCTTATCAATCTAGTCCTGGTGGAGCAGGATGTCCAATCGATTCCGCAAGCTGAAGTTGACACAGACACTGCGCCATGGATTTCCTTCCAGTCAGTTTGTGCCTTTTCCTGATGAGCCTGAACCATCGTTAAATTCCACCATAAAAGCAGTTTCACAGAGCGATATGGACACCTCTGGAAACCTTGATGCTGCTACGGCTCGGATCACAGATAACAAAGCTAGTGGTAAAGCCAGAGTTGTCTTGCAGGAAGTGAACTCTCATGGGATAGTCAAGATGATACTATTCCTAATTTATTGATTTAGTTTTTGTTTAGCTTAATATAAAACGTGATGTGTGAAAAGATACATGATGTATTTGTAGTATAGAAACGCTTCTACTCATGACTGTTGATCATGCTGGACACAGAGCTCAGCATCATTTAAGCAGGAGAATGCTAAAATAACCATGTTACTGTTCTGTAGCAAGCACCACTAGACTGGGCACTGGAGACAGGTCACTCAGAAGTTGTTAGTATCTTTGATAAATTAATTTATATATTGAAAGCCAATTTATTGAAACAAATAATTTTGAGAAGAGAGATTGGAAAAGATGAAATCATGAAGCACGTCTGCTGAAATTGTGGCATTCTCCCCCAAGTTTGTGATGTGAAGTAAGACAGTTGGCTTAACTTTAAGTATGTGACTGTCACTGGAAGTCTTAGTTCTGTGTGGGGTAAAGCTGTTGAAAGTTTGAAAACGTTTGAAAACAATATACTATCCTTGAGACCAAAAGTAGGAGCTTGTAAGCAATAAAACTTCATTTCTATATTTTTCAGGTGTAAACAGCGCAAAAGGAGGAAAGGATGATGAGTTACTGACAACCATGGTATGTTGCAATGGTCTTGGCGTATTCAGCTGAATTCAGAAGGTCATGCAGCGCCTGTCATTTATTTGGATTTTTTTATCTTCTGTCAAGTAACCATTAGAAAGAGAGCTATCATTTGTTTAAGTCATTAGGCAGGAACTGACAGGCTATGATACATCAGTAGTTCTTAGGCTAGGAAGTACTGCAAGTGGTATGGTCTGGAAGCTGTTCACGAGTACTGACTGTTTTCAAGAGTTACCCAGACCTTTGTATTATCAGCAATGAACTAGTAAAAGAGATGGAACAGTTGATTAGTTGCTGGCAGGCAGTATGCTGTGAGAAACATGGAATATGGTACAATGTGTAAGGGAGAAATTACTGGTAGTGGCAACCGTGAAACATTTAGTTTGGACTGTTTATTTGTATTCCTCTATTTCTTCTTTTGTTATGCTGTAGCTGTACTCCATGGAGATGTCATTAAATTTGGTTGGTTATCCTTTATGTTCTTATTTAAGAAGACTGAGTAACTTTTGATGTGACTGACAGAACTCCAGGGAGCCA
This sequence comes from Coracias cyanogaster, assembly GCA_033124195.1. NCBI lineage: Eukaryota > Metazoa > Chordata > Aves > Coraciiformes > Coraciidae > Coracias > Coracias cyanogaster. The sequence goes on from JAVSBS010001713.1 coordinate 53,769, forward strand.
AATCAGTTGTGCTTTTTTCTTTCTGGAAACCACATACAACAGAAACAGGCAGTAGTTCACTGTTCCCAGGTGTCCTGTCTGGGAATACAGAGAAGACTACCTTGTTATTTCTTTGGAAGTGAGTGATTGACACTCCTGTTAAAATAAATTTGAAGCAAATTCAGAAGGAAGAGGCAGTTTCTGCCACTCAATGAATGTTAATCCTTAGATTAAATAAATGAGCATACTGACAGGTGCCAGAATGTCTGTTGAATTCTCTCTGTTATTATGTGTTTTACATCTTCACAAATACTACTTTTGTGTCCTGTTTTTATTTTGTTTAAAAATGCATTTGTCTTCATCTTTTTATTTAACATACAATTTTGAAACTACATCATCATCTCCTGCTAATCTTTCTTAAGAAGAGGCTCTTTTCTTTTTCCCTTTCTTTGTTTCCCTCTCTCAGTTGAGAAGCAGTGCTCCATTTACCAGGCTGCCCAGCGATAAACTGAAAGCAGTGATACCACCTTTCTTACCTCCCTCGAGTTTCGAGCTTTGGAATTCTGACCGAACTCGACTCAGCAAAGATGGCAAAGCTGAACAGATGAGAACTGCCTGGCCACAGAGAGCCATCAAAAACGATTTTAACAGCAGTGGAAATTCTGATACAGTAAGCGAACGAAATGTGTACAAAAATACTGTGTTATGTCCAGGCCAGGCTGGCTGTTGAGCCGCACTGTGTGTGATTAGAAATTAATTCAAACCCACTGTTGCTTGTCCTTCTAAGCTCTGCTGTTTAGGAAGAATACACATGTCTATGGAAGGAACATAACTGGAACAAAAGTTTTGTATGAAATGAAATGACCTGTTTGCTGTTAACTGGAATAAAGTCAAACCCCACTGTGAACTGCTAAAGTGGCTGCTGATTCTGCCTGTATATTTTAGTTGCCAGAGTGGGTACCGTCATTGGAGTGTGGTGGAAAGTGCTCTAATTTGGAGGAAGACTAGGGACAGAAGAAAAGAATGAGAGTTCCTCCATTTTTAGGAAGTGTGGGGGAGGGAAGAAGTATCAGTGAGACATAAACATACAGATGTAACATTTTGCAAGATTAGTAATAGAGAAAATTGTAGCAGTTAGTGATCAAGTGAGCTTGAAGGCGTACAGCTGTAAAATGCAAGTACTGTAAAAAGGGAAAAAGTCTGAATAAGTTCTATTTTTTATAGAAAGAACTTGCCTGTTTCTACAGTCTTTAGTGAAAATGCAAAACAAAAGGAAAAGAGCTTTTTTTGTCTTCAGACAGGAAAAAAAACAACCTTGACAACCTCTGCTTTCATACCTAGTAGAAGAAAAAGGGGAAGTACTTACTCCACTGACTTTAGACTCTAATAGCCAAGTATAGAGAAAACTTTACTAGTCCAGAACTACATTTCATGTCAGTTGTAGAAATGGGACAATGAAGACATTTTAGGAGGAATTTTCTTCTGTTTTCCTTTTGCAGTGAAAGTTAGCTTAATACCAGTAGAGGTGATTTAGGTGGAATAAGATGGAGTATTGGAAGGGAAGTGGTAGATCACAGGAAGGTAAATGTTCATCATCCTAAAAAAAGATGGTTGTAGTAACATAACTGGGTAATTGGCACCTGTATATGAAATGAGCAGCAGGGGAAGAGGATAGGACTTCTGTGAGGAAAGAAGTGTGTATTGTGTATATCCTATCTCACTGCATCATACATGCTCATTTTGTGTTGGCTAAAGGATAAGGAGAATTAATGCCTTTATTATGGTGTCATTTCTTTCATTAAATATATATTCTATATATATATTTATAGAAATACATGTTCAATATATTTGTATATGTAAAATAACATAATTTCTGACATCCTTTTTGTTCTTCAGTGGAGGTTTCAGAACTTAAATATAATAGCAGTTGAAATTTGATCTCTGTTTTGCTCAAATAGCAAAGATGAAAATTATTTTTCTTTCTATTTTCCAGACATCTGTTAGCAAAGGTACTAGACCAGTGAAATTACCAACGTTTGCAAGAAGACCTGCATCTCCTTCAAATTCCAACAACTTCAACCATTCTCCCCATTCTTCTGGTGGTTCCAATAACATTGCGGGAATTAACAGACATGGAGGAGAACTGCATAACAGATCAGGTATCAAACTACTTTTATTTTTAGTAAGAAAGTAATTTGCGTCTGTTTCAGCTAAAAAATTAGTGTTTGTGATGATGGTAGAAGATACTAAACCTTTTCTGAGGGCTCCTACTGGTGTATAAAAAAAATTTCTATCATTTTTTTGGGGAATAGGATTGGACTTTGGACACATACCTAAGGTAACAAAAGCCTCACATCTGCTACAGATGTCTCATAGATTAACCTCTGTCTCAGAAAAAACATATTGATTGTATTGAGTCCACCCACAATGGATCAGGTTGATGCTTGTTTATTGCAATGTACATTTCACAGAGCTGGCCCTTACCCATGTTGCTTGCTTTTTGTTTAAAATAAAAATCAATTTTCAATTAAAACAAGTCTGCAAGCATTGTATCTGGCAGCTGTAAAGACAATACATGAAGCAGCTCATGAAACTTGTATCCAAGAGTATGAAAGCCAGCTCTGTGTGTGTATAGACAAGGCTGGCTTCCCTCTTCCTCTGCGATTGATTTTTGTTTCCTTTCCTGAAAGTTGTTGAACAGGACTCAACCTTACAATTCTCTCTCTTACTTCATCCAGTCAGTTTTTAAAAGAAAGTGAGTGGTGGAGAGAGGTGAATTGAGAATTAAGAAATATTTTAAAGTTATTATTTCCTTGACTTTGTTTTTATTTAATTTTTTTTCTCAGGTGGCAGTGCAGATAATGTTTTGTCTCAGATTGCAGCCCAAAGAAGAAAAGCAGCAGGCTTATCTGAACAGAAACCCAGCCAGCAGCATAGTCCAGCCCAGTCAACTCCTTCATCCGCCCTTTCCGATTTGCAGTGTGCACAAATTATTGGCAATGGGCATGTTGTAAAGGTACAGAGAAATGTAAATTTTTGTACTTCCAAACTGGCTAATTTTAATAGGTGGCGTCTCAGTGTGGATGGCTGATAGATAAAACTGTGTGACATTGCAGAGCCTAAAATGAATGACTATCTGTTACATCAGATCTAATAATATTTATTATTATAATATTGTTATTAATGTCACTCTATTTTAAAAACACTAAATGTAATACTTGATCTTAGGGTAGATCTGCATTATTTTGATTTCTGATTATTTCCTTTTATGCCATGATTGAGTCCAGTGTTTCTAAGTTAGCTATTCCTGGTCTTTGAAATGGTGTAGCTAGTTTTCCTCCAAAGGCACAACCTGAGTGCAGAACATGAGGTAATTATATGAGGATCTGCTGACCACAACGGTATGCTTGTATCCAATCTGCTTCACAAGGTGTTATTTTTAAACAGTAGGAACATCAAGTTGTCATCACCAAAGTTGGGTTTTGCTCCTGAGCACAGGCCGCCTTACCTGCGCTAACTTACATATTAATTTCCTGCTCATTTTTGTACATGTACTTTGAAGGTAACAACTGCTTTGTACAACATTTTTAAATCTTCAGAATCTGCAGAGAAACAATTTAGAAAGTGGCACCAGAACAGAAGATGTGATACACTATTGTGAAATGTATGGGTTTATTCACACAGGGAAAGGTTATGTTTCAGAGAGCAAAAAAAAGCAAGCACATGATTTGGGGCTTTGGTTCTAATATCTGGGATTCTGAAAATGTTAGAATATGTGAGCAAGAGCAAAATTTCTCAACTTTTTGCTTGTGTAATGTCCAAACAGCTGGTTTTGCTTTGTTTTGTTTTCTTTGCATCTTTGTATGAGATTCTTGAAGTTGGCGCAAAGAAACAAAAATGCCCAGAGTGTAAAATTGTAACATTTTCTATCTCATTCTGTGATGTCTTATTTGGCAACAGTCAGCAATATGTATTTTTGATCAGTAAATATCAATGATAAATGAATTTACAAAGTCGTTCAGTCATTTAATTGAAGTTTCTGGAGGACAAAAAAAGAAAAGTGTGCAGCTACCGATGCCAGAAGAGTTTCCATGAATAGTCACTTTGATCTATCAGTCCTCGTTCTGAAGGGACTGCTGGTTGCTTTTCAAAGATGAGACTGGGAGCTAAAATTTATAACTCTGCTGGACCCCCAAAAGCTATGGACTCATACTGATTCTTTGGCACATGATAATCTTTCCTCCCTTTCCATCCCACATGACTGCTCCCTGGGTTATAAATGATCCTTCTCTTTCTTTCCTATAGACAAAGCCACTTCATTATCCTCTTCCCTCGTTAAAGTCTCCTCTACTGAACCAAATGTTTTTTCTTTCAGAGGTGGTCTGACCAATATATTTCTAATTAAACTCTCAGCAGTTCCTCTCAGCTTGTTTTTATCTTGGAAATAATTTCAGAAGAGCTGCTTGTGTGGCCCCCAAAATCTTACTTTTCTCCAGTTATATTAATTAACCTAGTACGACATAATACCTGTGCCTGTGAACTTTGGGCTGCTGATCTTGGGGCCTGTTGCAACAGTGATACCACTACAAAGTTTTAACTATTACTCCCACTCACAGTGGAAGACGTTAGGGGATAAAGGTTCAGCAGTAAGGTGCAGCGTCCTGCAGATTATTTTTTTGGGAAGACAGTTCATCATACTGTTGAAAAGATTTTTATGGAAAAACGATGTCAGTATGTTGGGAAGGCAACAGCTCTTTCATTGCTCTTTCTTAGATGTCTAGGTGAATTTCAGTCTGTCCATCAGTAGCAAAACATGTAATTAAGTGTGGATCTCACTACAAATGTTCATGTATCACGTCTGAGGAGATTTTGGGGACACTGCTGTCTGTTGGGAGTGCACAGTCACCTATGGGATCCACACTGGCTGCTGAGGCTTGAACAGCCTACTTTGTTGTGTTAATTAACAATGTAAATGCTGAAAATTTGACGTCCATATTTGTTGTGGAAACGCTTGTGCCCTCCCATTAGGATCACGCTGTCTAAACTTGGAAATAGCTGATCTAAAAATGCAGCAGTGTTATACTGATCATGGAGGTTGTTTGGGTTTTTTTCAAAAGAATGTTGCAAAAATTATCCATGAGGAATGGAATTTTTCAAGCCTTAAATAAAGGAAAAGTGAGTAACAATTCACGGGATGGTGTAATTCAAATAAATGCAGACAGTGCCCTAGAGAGGGAGAACCATTCTGAAACACAAATGACCAACAACAGAATACAGGGAAATTTGTGGTAAAAAATTGAAACAAGTTCACGATGCTCTTCAGAGACCTCTCAGATTTGTGTCATACGACATTATTTCTAGATAATTCAACACAGGGCTAAGGAGATAGTACATTCTGGCATAGAGTATTGCAGGAATATTACCACTCAAATTAGTTTTATCTTTTTAATCTGCAACTCTGTCACTAATTAGAAAAGTTCCATTTATGCCATAGCACAGAAGCAAAATTGTAGAGAGCAGGAGCCACTGTTATTCTCCCTTCTTCTCTTGTGACCCAGCTCAGCCTTTTAAAGTTTTTCTTGTAGCAGCCTGACTCACTAAATGTATTTTAAGTTAAACTCTGAATTCAGGAATCCAGGAGAAAATAATCTGAGACTTCTTTTTAGGTCATATAATACAAATGTGAAACAAAATATGTGAAGTGATACATAGATTGGGGAATTTAGGAGATGAGGTACATTGACTTCTTTTGGAAAAGACTGATGTGCATACAGATATATTCTTATTCCATATTTTAATTTGTCTGTTTTCCTGGTTTCCATGCCTCCAAATGTATTAAATATATGCAAAATATTTAATAAATTTGAATAATTTGACTCATGTCACGTAGTAACGCGCTTAAGGGTTGACTGGAAGCTTTCATTCCAGTGCAACAAGGGGTTTAAATGTACCCGAAACTTAATTTCTATTTGCTACATATTTTTTGGTTAATCCAGCATGAAGTGCTATTTTAAATTAGCATCTGATATACTTTGAAAAGCTTTAATTGAGACCTTATTTACTTAAAAGAAATCTCTGAATGAAAAAGACCTGTTTTCAGAGTCAAAGAATGATTGTAGTGCTTGTACATAGTATTGCTTTATAAGAAATAATTATCCTATTCCAAAATTACAGCCTTAATAAAGTTATTTTTCTTGATGAATTTAAAGGGACAGGCTCTCACCTGGGATAAATCAATATTGCTCAATATGAATCAAGCAGAAGTTTCTAGTTGTGACTACATGCTCTGCAGCAATGACATGCAACTAAGGTTCAATATTTTGAAGTAATATAATGAATATATATTCATATACATAATGTCTATATTATATGAATAAATAATGAATAATGAATATATACATATAAATAATGAATATATTAAAAAACTTTTTAAAAAGTTTAAAACTTTTTTTTTTAAAAACTGAAATGTTTCTATCATTAACTGCAGCAAAAACTGGAGATGAACAAAAGACCTCCATCTGGGACTTCATCTACATCTAAAAGCACATCACCAACTCTCACACCTTCGCCATCACCCTCCCCGTCTCCTAAGGTTCACAATGCAGAGTCCTCTCTCTCTTCTTCTCACAGACAGGCCAAGAGCAATGGCTCCAGCAGTGGTACGATTACCGAAGATGGTGAGTAGGTCACTGTAATTATAGGAGGTCCAATCATCAAGAGCCCAAGGTGTTTAAAGTTGTGAGTGGATTAGTGTATATCTGCATGAGAGTGAGAACTTTTTTCTTTCTAGAAAAAAATTAGTTTAGTGTTTCTTACTACAAGATTGGCATTCCTGCAGTAACTGGCTCTCTCCCAAAGTCTGTGAACCCTTCCGTTACGAGGGAGACTGGTACCGTCTCAAAGCTAGCATGGAGCGTGCAGATAGGCCACTCGTACGTGGCCATCTGCCTTCCCCACTTCCTGTCTTAAATCCCTTTTTCACCCTTTGCTGAGGGTAGAAAATGCACTTTCTCTACAATTGAAATGTTTGTTGGGTTTTTTTTTTTTACTTTTTAATAAATGCAAGTGAAGCACTACAGAAATACTATTTTGGTGCATAAGATGCAAATTGTAGATACATGCAATTGATTTTTAAGAGCTGCATTGTATTTATTTTTTTTTTAATTGCAAAAGTAGTCTTATTTTGACCTTATTTTTAACTGTAGGTCATAAGAAAGGATGATGTTATTACTTTTCCAGTAAGATTACTACCTTTTTAGTTGAACTTTTAGGTCTAAATCACAACATTTTATTTTAAAAAGTCACGTTACTGCATTGGAAACATTGTATCAATTACTTCTGTAAACATCTCAAAAAAAAAAAAGGAAAAATCCCCAACATGACTCAGAATCTTTTTAAAATAAGAGATCATAAAATACCAGGTTGGAAGAGACCTGAGCTTTCTTGGCAAAAGCCACGACCTTTCATCCAGTTTCTGCGAGAGGCATTTTATACTATTTTTGTGGTTTTTTGAGAGTGTCCATATTGATTTGGTTTCATTTTCATTTATGCTGTGTCCATAGATACTGCACTTCCATTTGACACTAAAGAGAGGTGATATTTGATCTGCATTCTGTCCTCTTATCATGGCTTAACTGTAACATACTGTACTGACTGCTGGAGGAAATCTTTTCACATTTTAGTTAGTGCTATTTTATAATGAAGGCTTGATAGTGTAAGAGTTGTCGGTTTAGAAATATATAAAGGGAAGAGAACTTGCTGCCGGATAACAAGGGGAATTCCCCAAGCTGTCAGCTTGTTCTAATCTCACCCGGTGAAGCTGAGCTTTGTGACTGCCCTACCAGAGCCATGATAAGTGAGTTTCCTCTGTAGTAGAGGGAGAGGTTGTCCGAAGCCTGAGTAGTTCTGAGTTCATCGTACTTGTCCTTTAATTCAAGGGCTTCTCTTACTGTGCTTTGATTCAGCAGCAATAGTACAAATGCTCACAGGCCCAGCAGTAATGAGAAGAATAAGTACGGAAGGCCTGCAAGATGAACTTTTCTTTTTCTTTCAAGTAAACTTAAATGAATTAGAAAATTGATTTGCATTGAACATTACTGTGAAGGAACAGTAGGCCACAGGGTTCAGAGGTGTGCGTGGTTTCTTTTTAGGCAACCACTTGGTGGACCATCAACAGCTTGTCTCTATTCTGAGAACCAGTGATGTAGAGAATCATGAAAGACGAAACCATGTGAGAGTAAAAGGAGGCTCTGAAAACTTGGAGAAAGGTAATCTTACCCTACTGCTACAGAGCAGCACAAAAGAGGTGCTAAGTCGGAGTAAAGTAGCAGAAGTAGTAAGAACTCTGAGAACCTTTGCATTCTCCAGGGCTGTAGGTAAGGAGACAAGGTACGAGTAGAGCAAAGGGAAAACATAATGAAAAAGCAAAGGAGACCAAATGTGTTTTCAAGAGCTGTAAAAAGTTAGAGGTTTCAGGTTTTGTTCAAACTTAGTTGATAAGGAAAGGGAGGGAAAGAAAACTTCAATGGCTAAGAGCGGAAAGCATTGTCTCTGCGTGTGAAAAGTGTTAGATGTTGCTGTTGCTTATGACAACAAGGCTCTGGGCTCAGAGACCCTGCAAGATTTTTCCCCATGTCACAACAAATTTAAGCACACCAGTGCGAGAAACGAGAAGGCTAACTAAACTTAAAAGAAAAAAAAAGGTTAATAATGTATCTAAGGACTTCTAATGAAACTTTTATTTTGTTTCCATAGATGATATTTTTCATCAAACTGCGTGGAGAAGTTCTTGTGCTGTGTTTCTAAAGCTGGTTTCCTTTTCCCATGGATTAACCTCAGTTAGGCTAAAAGCTTTGGCACCCTGAAACTATGCCAACCTTTACAAATCATGTTAAGCGTAGCAAATTAATTGACCTTGAGGTGAAAAACAAAAACCCTAGCAGAAAATAAGACTCAATTAGAATTTTTCACTTCAGTGTCCTGTGGGGTCTTCTGTGTAAAGAAGGTGGCTTCCTGAGTGGTGCACAGAAAGTGTGTCCATCTTAAGATACTTGATGACAGGGCTTTAAACTAGATAGGAAGTGGGAGGGGGATAATCATAAAATGGAGATTATCAGTCTAACGAGGCAAGATGACACACCAGTGCTGAAGGGAGGGTGTGACAGTAAGGCCCTTCAACCTGTTGCGTGGGGACATGACGTAGAAACTGCAGCACAGGCAATGCCTAACACAGGCGAGCCAGGGGCTTCTGAGGAAACAGGATTCAACAGGGTAGCGACCATGAAACATCTTAGAGAAATAAAGGGGTGTCCCTCTAGGAAGATGACACAACCAGCAGCCCAGCTGAAGTGCCTCTACACAAATGCACTCAGCATGGGCAACAAGCGAGAGGAACTGGAAGCTACTGTGCTACAGGAAAACTACGACATAGTGGCCATCGCTGAAACATGGTGGGATGATCCTATGACTGGAGTGTGGGTATCAAAGGCTACAAGCGATCTAGAAGGGACAGGCGCAGTAGAAGGGGTGGACATGTTGCCTTCTGCGTTAAGGAATGAGTAAACTGTGAAGAGCTGTCCCTGAAGAATAGCCATGAGAAGGTTAAAAGCCTATGGATAAGAATTAGGGATCATGACAACAGAGAGAGAGCCTTGTGGTTGGGGTTTGCTATAGGCCACGTGATCAAGGGGAGGCTAGTGATGAAGCCTTCTTACTCCAGCTCCAAGAGACATCGCACTCACAGGCTCTCATCCTGCTGGGGGACTTTAACAACTCTGACATTTGCTGGAAAAGTGGCACAGCAAGCTGTAGGCAATCGAGGAGATTCCTGGAGTGCCTGGAAGACAACTTTCTAAAACAAGTAAAAGACAGCCTTACTCGCGGGAATACGATACTAGATCTGATCCTGACCAATGCAAGTGAACTCGTTGGGGATGTCAAGATTGGAGGCAGCCTGGCCTGCAGTGACCACTGGTTCAGTTCACTGTCCTTAGGAGTAAAGGACAGATAAAAAGCAAAATAAACACTCTTCAGGAAAGCAAACCTTGAGCTCTTCAAGGAATTGCTCAACAGAACACCTTGGGAGGTAGTCCTCAAGGATGAAGGGGCAGTATATGTCAGTAGAAGGGATGGAAATCAGAGGAATACTCTTTTTACTTCAAGCACGGAGAGCAAGCAAAAGAGAATACAAATGCTAAGCAACGGTCTGGATTGCCACATGCCACACAATTCTACAGAAGCTGCTGAGTGCATGAGAGCACACAGATAATATTTCAGTCCTTGGCTTCAGATGCAAGTGCTATACATATCCCTACCTTTTAGTCATCTGCAGCTGCAATTGTTATTGGAAGTCTGAAAAAGCACCAGCATCAAGAAATATTTTCATCGATGCTGTCTTATCTTCATTAAGCAAATACTGCTTGAGACAGCGCTCAGATTTTCTTCATTTTTCTATTACATGATCCATCAGACTTTATTTTCTTGTGATTATGGAAACAAGTGAACATTATACCTATAAGTTCTAGTTGCTTGCTCCATCATTTTCTTTTAATAGGTTTCAACAGCAAAGAGAAAATTAAACCAGGGAAATCTTGTAACAGAAAATGAAGAATACCTGATTGTGTGCATACAGCAAACACTGAGGGAGGGTGGCTTAATTTAAGCTATGCCTGTAGGGCACTGGTGGATCATAGGGCACTTTCACTAGTTCCTAGGCACACATTTTACTACTTAGTCATATTTTGTACAGACATTTCACACAGAAGTCCAACTACACATCCAAAAAGTAACAGGGATTGGGTTTGCATTTTGTCCAACAAATGAAAAGGTCATAGGTTTCAGCCTTTAAATTCCGGCAAAAATGATAGCCCTGACACCCTGGGTGTCACCGCCTTGGAGGTGCCTGGGTCTACCCTGTCTGACACGAAAAACTGCACAGGCACTGGGCATCACCCCTTGCCACACGGTGCTCCTCTCTCAGCTGGGCTAAGTGATCACGCACATTGTTTCTGCTGAAACCTACTGAAATCCAGGAGCTGAAGGCACTTCTGCCCATGGGAAGGGATGAGCTCCCTCCAGTCATCATTGCCTGCTGGACGGATGGGACAGAGTGCAGCACAAAAAAATGCAGCTGACATCGAGATCAGCAGTGGCATCTGTTGCACTGTCCCCTTCCATGCCCCTAGAATTTTCCAAGGTGTAGGGGTCACAGTGTTTGCTTAGGAGTGAGACAACTGCCTTGCTCTGGGTTTTTGCTTTAGTGAGATATGGTTATAAGTGCCTTACCCTGTGATAATGTCCTAGACAGCAGATGGAGCTTCTGCCCTGTAGCCCTTTGTCCGTGCCTAGGTCATTGGCTGACTCTACTGATGCAGCAGGATGAAAAATTGGCTGGTTGTAGGTGACTTGCTGCTCCATGATCAGGCTAGAATAGATGCTATTAACTCAGTAGTATAGGAAGGATAGGCACACAAGTCTTTCCTCCAAGGCAGAGAGGTTCTTGTAAATTAGGTACTTGTAAAGGTCACATTGAGCTTTTTTCCTGTTGCTACAAATCTCTGGGCCTCTCTGGCAGCACAAAACTACCTTAAAAGTGATAGCAAGTGAAATTTAAGTTCCCTGTGAGTAGCTGCAGCAACATAAAGAAGCTTGACTCTAAAGACAACCAGGCACAAGGAGGAGACCTGAATGCAAAAGCTCCAGAGGTGATGAAAGGATTCTTTGTTGCCACTGCAGCAGCTGGTGCTGACCTACCACCCTTCCAGGGCAAAGACAGCCTAGTTAATGTGAGCTGCTGCCAGTCCACATCCCAGATTAAGGTATCATGCTATGAGAAATTGAGATGTTCTGTGGAGGAGAAAATAATTCATCTATGGATTGACCTGTCTCCGTAACAGCAACTACATGCTGATTTTTACTTCTAAAATTGTCAGTGTTTTAAGGTCTACTCAGAAGGATTACATGAGCCTCGCTTGGGCTTGTAGCTGGGAGGAACAGGGTCCTACCTGCTTCACACAGAGGGATCACCAGACTGTTTGTTGCTGGCAAATGTCTCACATGAGAGAAGGACACCGTGTCAAAGTGACACAGCGAAACATGCCATAAACTAACTCTGATCAACTATCCTCTTTAGAAGAGAGAAAAGAGGAGTTTGTGCTAAAGCAGTTTGCTAATCTCAGATTGCCAATCTCACTTTGAAGCCTCTGCAGAGGCTGCATTTCAGTGCTGCTGACTAAGACAGAAAGAACAGCTCATGGATAAGCAGCCCCATGCTGAGAACATGAGAACTCTACAACCTGTCTGTGGAGAAATGCGATGTCCTGAGACCAAAGGACCACAGTGCCTATTTTGTGAGATTTCCCACCCCGTCCACAGATGCTGCAAGAACTCCCTCCATTGGGCTACATGTCTCCAGGAGGGTATTCAAGGACCATGTATGCCAGCAGTCTCCTTGCAGAACTGCCATACTTTGCAATCTGGGAGAGCTTTCTTCTTTATTTTCCTGAGTAGGAAAATACTGTGGCCATGTAAGAAGGGGGACCATTCAATTCAGAGCATGCATGCACCCTTCCCTCTGCCCCTGGTGTGCATGAATGCATGACCCACTGTTTCTTCTAATCACACCTGACCACAAGCAGTTTCCCAAATCCTGCCTTTAAAATCAGCTTGTGGATGTGGAGAAGAATAGGGTAAACGGTACAGTCAGGATTGCTGGGAGGGTTGTGGCTTCCTGGAGCACCTAATGGTGAAGAAACCAGACTTTAGCACAGTTCCCTCTCTTCTGCCTCCCTCCTCTGTTGCAGCTGCAGCAGCATCCTACCTCTGGCTCTGTTGCTATGCCAGCCTCAATCAGAGGTTATCTGCATGGTAATACATAGTTAGTTATGGATTTTTATAGTATGATACAGAATACATGAGCAAAATAAACTGAGGATGAACATACGTTGCTGGAGGACTGCAAGGGCCTTCCTGGAGCAGCATAGCACGTGTTGCTCGGCCACGTGACCTGTGCCATGACTGTTTCATCTCCCTGGACATGAGTTCGACGACCAGAGTTCACTGGCAACACCAGCAGATGCACTGCAAGAAAAATGCATGTGTGTGTCTGCGTGTCTCTGCCTTGGGGCTTTTGGCCTCCAACCTAGTTACTAGACCTCGGGGTGTTCTTTTCATACCCTGTCCCCCATCTTGCTACAACAGTCACTCCTCCTGATCCCTCTGGGTCCTGGGCGAGCACCTGTGTTGTATAACACAGGAAGATTAAGGGCTCTGCCTTGCAGTCTCAGGAGAATGTGGCAGCTGTGATTTAAAGGTTTATTGGCACCTATGCTGGTGCCTCTACCAGAGTTTACTGTCCCAGTGGTAAGGACATATCTTTCTCAGAGCCCCAGCAGTTCCAAACCCCAAGCTGACATAAACCACTGCTGATTTCAGCTTGCTCAGTGGTTTTGAGCAGCAAACGGCAGTGCATGAGGAGCAGAGGTGCTGCTTGTTCTGCTGCCTTAGCCGGCATGCAGTAATTCTTGGCAGATGTCTGGGCATTGTACTACCTTTAGCTCCCCTCCAGCATGAATCCTAGCCCCATGATAGCAGCAGATGCATAGCAAAATCATGGAAGTTGTTTTGTTAAAAATTGACAAAGTGGCATGTGCAACACAAAGACCAGAAGCATCCAGCACCTGATTTTTTGCCTCAAGCTTTCAGTGTGACTGACAAACGCACACCAGCTCAGGCCACACAGGTGGCAGGATGTTCTCTCTTCCAAACTCTGAAAGACCAGCATATTCCTAGAAATCATTGCTGTGCATGTTTTGTCTTGTTTCTATATACCCCATTGTTCTTCCTGTTTTGTTTTGCCTGTACATTTGCATTCCTTTATCCAGAACATTTTCCACAGTTTCTTACACATGTCGGTGTCCAGTACAGCATAATAGAGCTTGATAGGCCCACAATAAACTCTTTATAATAAAAATCACATACCATTGTCTGATATAAGTCATAGATAGTGGAGAATAATTTACTACTTTTTCTTTCTCTCATATCAAGACATTTGAGGATACTTTGGTAATCCTGCCATAACCCTGTGTGTCACTTCAGAGACCTTCAGAGGCCACTGAGTTGCAAATAGCTATCAATTTGTGACACTTGAACAAGCTTTATGTAGCAGTTTGGCATGTAGCATTACTGCAATCAGCACTAATTCCACCTATAAACAGGTGCTACTTCCCATTCTTGAGGGATTTCTTTGGTGGAAGGAAGTATATTAAAAATAGGCAGTTTTAGTTTTGCAATTATCCCAGAAATCTAGCTAAAAAATACAGTTTTAAGGGTAACTCTTTACTGACAATGGCTTTTGCATCAAATTATTTCCTCTGTTCTGCGTAGATTCTCTTTTTAAGGAATGTGGTATGGTATCACTCTCTGAGGCAACCAAGATTTTGGAATGAAACTCCTTCACCAGGTAAATTTTTAAATCCTCCTTTCCATTTCCTTGTCCTTCCTGTGCTACAGGCTGCCTTTTCCTGCAGGTTGCCATCTTCAACAATCAGATAACACACTTTGGTGGCACAAAACCTCAGCACAAGAAAATCCAGATAGTGTGAAAATGTGTCAATCTCCTTTTAAAAAAGTTAAACTTTACACCAAACAAAGCATACTTAGCTTGGAAATTCATACTAAAATAAGAGAAACCAACCTCTGCCCTCCTAAATAGGTGATATTACTTAAAAGCTGCCACTGCCTAGAGAGACAAGGGAGTGCCATTTCATCCCTCATTGCACAAAGACTACAAAGGCATCTCAGTGTGAGATGCTCTGTCCACAACACTTCTGCACTGGGCATCAGCAGACCTTTTTCCACCAATTCCCTACTGAATGGTACTCTTGTGGTTTCTAGGAAAGGTTTTGAGCTGCAACCAGACTTTAAAAAGTAACCTTGCTAAGTGCAGCACAGTAAGGTGAGATGGGAAGGAAACTTGTCTTCTGGACGTTTAGTCAGCAAGAGCAGTACTGTGAGAGGAAAAAGCCAGACACAAGGTCGTTATGGCTTAGCATTATTCAAAGAGTGAAGTAAAGCTGGAGAGTTAGCCAAGAAGTGAAGTCATGCTGGACAGCACAAAATCACCTTCCATGTGAAACCCTTATATTACATCATTACTACTATGTCCCATCTAGGTGGGGTGGTTCTCCACCTCACCATCCAGACATGGTGTTTTTCAAGGCCCTTGCAGGTTAGGCATTAAAAAGCCTTTTACACACAATGAACAGCACTAAGCTGGCCCATGAGCACTAACATAACAGAAATTTTCAGAGAAAGTTTTCTGGAAATTCTCTCTCACTTTTGGAAATGGCTAAGCTGTGTCAGCTAAGATTCTGACCCTCCTTTCGCCAAACAAGTAAATGCAAACAACTTAGTGTGAGGCATCCTTGCAACATAGAAAAAATCTCATCCTGACATTTGCTGTCAGACAAGGCTAAAATATTTATTTGCATCAACACTAGTGAGAACCTAACCGGTAGGATGTGCCTTCGATAACAAATGCTAAATAAAAAGTCTATCAAGAAGAAAGGCCTATTAACTTGTCTCCCCTGCAACTAAGGTGAACATTCAACATAGAAGTGTCTTGCACCCCATTTATTCCCAGTTTCCTCTGTGCTTAGGCCAGCTTGTGGTTTGGAATGGGAGCAGCGTAGTCACAGAGGTACATTAGCCAAAGCTGTCCCTATAACCATCAGGCCCTGCTCAACTCCAGTTTTGGCTTTCACTGGTGGCTGAGCAGAAAGGGCCTCAAAAACTCATCACTTCTGCTACTCTCTGCAGCACCAGGCAGGATCCTGATAGATCTGACGCTCACAGTCAGCTCAGTGCCACCATCTACCTCAGATCTGTCACAGGTTATCACCAAAGACCAAGACCAACGCAAATCCAGGATTTCAGTCATTAACATAGTTAATGAAGCTACTAAACCAATTCTGATTTCGCAGGTCTTTTTGATAGCCTCCAAAGATATCGAGTAAGAACGCTTCTGAGAAAAAAAAGGTCTTTTTTGTAGTTGTCTTGCTCAGTGCTCACCAGCTGTTAAAGGCAAAGAATCTGGACCTCTGTAGCTTCAGGCCACATGGCTTAGCTCAGCAGTCAGTTTTCCAAGCCACAATTATAAGGATTACTAACTACTCATTGCTATTATTTGTCACTAGACATTAATTCAGGGGCAGAGCTTACACAGAGTTTCTTGGAGGATGCTAATGATGTAATGGTAGAGGAGGGGAACCTTCTGATGCCATAATAGCTGAAGAGAGAGAAATGAAGTGAAAATGTTGTAAACCAATAATAAATCTAACAAACCAATATGATCAAGTGGAACAAAACATCACTTTAAGTAGCTTTGTATTTGCATTGTCAAGGTCTCGTTTATGCAATTATTGTTTGTAATGTTATATTGATCCCTTTGCAAAGGAAAAATTATACTGATTTTTTAAAAAATAAGAGAATAATTAAAAAAAATATTTCCTTGTGAACAGGGATGGGCTGGAAGATTTCAGAAACATTTCACTATCCTGAAGGCTGGAGCTCAACTATTTATCAATAATAGTCAGATACTAAACTCACTCTGCTAATCCAAATCACTTATGAGAGGGAAGCGGTTTATAGAAAATTCCTTTCCTTTGCCTTGGAGCTGTTCCATGCATTGTATAGGCATTTGTAGATAAGAGAAGTGGGCAAGATTTCTGCAACCACTCGGTTCCTAAAGAAACTGATTATGCACCTAAGAGGGTTTTCTCAAGTACCTGAACAGCTTTTAATCTATTTCTGTGAGTTTCAGCTCACTGCGATACCACTGCAGACCTCACCAGGTATGTACGTGAATTCCAAATGTCTTGGAAAATATACTGCAACCACCTCTCCCCATTTGCGACACTGGGCGTTTTATCATCTGTCTGCATTTTGGAAATCTTTGGCATACATTTTAAGTAAATTTATTTCCCCAAAACAGGCTCCAGGAATGGGATAAGTGCATTTCTGAGAACCTATAGGAGATCCTGGGCAGATCTATCTCAAGTAGACTACGCTGGTTGCCTTTTCACAAGGGAAAATGGTCCCAGTTTGTGGTTTCAGGCTCAGGGAAGAGATGCAGGGAGCTTGTGTCCAACCAGTATGCAGTGCTTGCCACTGATTCCACAAAGTTAGTATATATTTTACAGTTTTTAACATAGGTAAACTATGCCTAGATCAAACATTTATGCTATTCCAGCAAGTTGTAATGCAAGTCAGTCTGTCAATCATGCCTCCACACAGATTTATTATTCCTTTTGATTGCCAGGTAGCAGTGAATTGAAAACAGAGGCTCCTAACATGGTTTCACTGTTCTTCTTGTAATGAATCAATTACTCCTAAATTACTTGATAAAGATATGCTTTTATATATCAAAATATACTGTTTCCCTATAAATCTCCCTCCTCCTTGCAAGTAGCACAAAATAATCTTCAGCCAGCAGCTGAGATTGCTTCTAGAACAGAGCAATCTTGATCCAGTAGTGGGCTTTGATAGTCAACTCTGATCCAAGCAGTCCTGGCAATCCTTCTGTGCATGGGTATTGCTGAATTTCAGTTGGGGCTGTGATGAACTCCATTAGTGTCAACATGCTCAGCAGCCTCTGACAGTAACAGAGACTGCAATACTGTGGTGACAATTGGTACTTTGGTTAGACACGAGCAGAACATACTTGATGGAAGGTAATTGATGAAGTTGTCGTAAACCAGCATGTTACCAGTAATGGACAGATCAAAAACTGAACTTCGTATTATTAGGAGGTGACCTCCTAGGCAAACAAGGTTATAGCTTGAACAGAAAAATTCTTTTAAGTATCTGGAAATAGCCTTGTATTGCTATGGAGGGTGTCATTTCCACGTCAGTTTAAGCTGATCTAAGAGTAATTGTTGCTGAAAAGAATGTCTTATTCTCTCTTCTGACTTGTGGTTTCAGGTCCTTGTGCCTGTCTCACAGTAATGCAAGTAAAAGGGCAGGAAAACATAAGGTGGTAGTGGTGGGGCCACCCCTTCTGACTTGAGGCAGTGTAGTAGCCAGACTGCCTGCTGAGGGGGCAGCCTGGAAGGACAGAAGTCCTCTGCTGTCTGTGGGCCAAAGAAGAACAAATACACAGAGAAGAATCTTAATGAAAGCTTTCAAATTGGTAATAGCATAAGGTAAGGGATGCACTGCAGGAGCAGCACAAATCTCCTCTGAGTGCACTCCTGCATTTTATACAGGAGGCTGGATAGCCAGGAGTTTTCTGGGCGAAGCATCAGAGATGCAACAGCAGCAGGTAGGCATTGAACTTGACTGCTATCAACAAAGGAGAACTAGTTAAGCTTGACGTTGTAAAGTCAACCAACTTGTAGCTTTGCCTGTGAATGTTCCACCATGGAAAAGAACAACAGGTAAAGACTGGGCTATACTTAGGAAGTGTGACGCTATATTATTCTATACAAACGAAATTAAGCTATCTCCTTCCAAGTGCTGACCCAGGAACGTGTCCAATTTGTGCCCTCCTACTGCACAACTTCGCCACAGAGCTATGCCTTCCCACTTCCTCAGTGCTCCGATTCCTGATTTCCTTGTGTGGTGTTTCTGCCTAGCATCCACACTCCCAGGGTGAAGCACTTGCGAGTTTAGTGCTGGCAAAGGGTCACTCAGAGCAGGCACGGGAACCATGAGCTACTGCCTCACAAGGGACTGAGTTAACACATGCCAGCGGCCCCGTGAGAACTGCCTACAGCATCTTTCTCTTTACCTGGAGCATATCTGGGCAAGGTAATTTAGGAGCTGAACTATCTTTCTGTCAGCTCAGGACAAATACTGGTGCAGAGCATTTTCATGGGATAATGTAACTCGGTGGGGTGAAAGCTGCCTGGGCTATGTGGTTTTTCATACAAACACAGGGACAGTCCATGCCTGCCTAAGACTGGCTTTGGAACAAGTAAGTTCCATAACAACAGCTTAAAGGCCTCAGTGCCAATGGCACTATGTTTGAACTTCTCACTGGCAGCACAACCAAACCTTAGCAGAACATGACCTCTTTAGCCCTCTCCTCATGAAAAGATTGGGTGTTTATATAGCCCTAACGGCATTTAGACTTTCTCCTTGACAAAAAAATTAACAGCAGATTTCCATAGTCTAGAAAGATTTCACAGGGGCTGAAACAACAGCTCGGCTGCTCATCGTACGTCAACACATTGAGTTGTTGTAGTAGTTAAGCTTTCTGTTACCTGGTCTGCTTTGCTGTCTTTTGGCCTTCAAGAGCTTGCTTAGCTTGCCCGTAATACATCTTCAACAGGAAACAAGGAGAAACAGGAAAGCAGCTGCAGGGGCATAGAAAGGCTGGCAGCCACAACAGCAATGCAGAGGCTCTGGTGCTGTTTCTCAATTTAAGGCGTTCATTGTCTTATTCTGCACAACAACATTTTTCCTATTCCTACCTGTGACTGCAACCACTGCAGTTCATCATTCAGTTACTTTACCGTCTTTAGGAAAGGATGTTTATGAGATAATCCACCTTTCTTCATATGTACAATAAAAATAAATAACTGCATTAATAAAGAAGTGACAGTATTTTAAGTTCTTTTCTTTATCATTAGTGTAAATCATTAATCCTCTTCTGCCCAAATGATTCCATGGAGCCCAATTCTAACTCACAACTCAGAACTTTTTTTTTTTTTTTTTCAGTTTATAGCAACTTACCTTCTCTACCTGCTAGTATACCCCCAGCTATCCTACTGACTCAATAAACTAATTAGGAACAAAACATGCATTATGGTTTTTGGAAATCACATTGCTACTTCAACATTTAAGCAAATTATTTACAAAGTTATACATATCAAGACAGTTGGTTAGCACTGCATATTTCTTTTCAAAAAATCATGTAACTATCCCTCAACAACCTCCAGACTTCAATACAAACAATTAGAATTTATTTCACTATTACTTCCTGGCAAGTATTGTGAATGATGACTGCAGAAATCCTGATGTTCAGAACTTTGGCATGAGGAAAATTAATCTTCATTTGAGGAACATGGATGCAAGCAAATGTGAATGTTAATGTAATTAAAAACTTGCCAGCTGGGGAATGTTGGGCATGAGGCTTGAACTTATGACTAACGTCATTTTTTCACAGCTGTGATGCATGTGTGTATAGAGAAGAGAGAGGCATTGAATTCTAAAATGTTTAATATTTCCAAATATGTATCACAATCCTTCTGTGATGTTTGGTTTAACACCAGATGAAGCTACCAAAACCACTTCTATCTTGTACTCATGGTATTTTACCTGCCTTGGCTTCTATATGGTGCACTACCGCTAGTCTCAATGCTAGAGCTGAGCAAACCATAAAAATCTGAAATATATTCAATTTTCCCTGTTGTTCTCTATTTTGCTTCTGGAACTCAAGAGGGGACTTCCTGATTTTCTTTGCCTGTGGCCAGCAGGCAAACCTATTGCAACAAAAGAAGACATTTCACAGATATTAACCTAATTTTAAGCATAAGAATTTTATTTCTGATAAAAACTAGTAGTGTAAGACTGTAATGACTAATTTTATGCAACCAGGCTAGAGAAATCCAAAGAACAACAAAATCCTTTGTATTTGTCCACCAATATTCCTGATCTGGCACACCAAGACAGTACATGACTGTGTCACAGGACATGAGGTATTCAAACACTGAAATACTTGGAAATACACCATATCTGGGACTAAATTGATTTCCAGGGCAAGGGTTTCACAGTCAGTTGCTGCATACCCAACACCTCGAACCCAGCCTTTGGATTGGCATCTGCCGGGGAGAACCTGCCATTTTAACTCCTTTTTATATTATTTCAGGCATAAATTAATTATCTGGTAGCCAAAGACACCCAACATTCAGTTCCCAATGAAGAAAGGCCTAGTTCAAAAGCAAACAATCTGCTGTTCTCTTTCAAGGACAAAAGCTTACTGTCCCTGGGGTTAAATGTGTAGCTATGCCAAATATTACTTTCCTTTCCCTAAACCCAATGTGGTAAGACTTTGGAGAGCAGGATGGGTTAAAGCCCAAAGTGGCAATACCACATTTAGGTGCTCAGGAGGGCCCCAGATTTTCACCAGGTGATGAATTGAGATAATGTTTCTCTGATGTACTTGCTTTATAGGCAGTGCCTCTCTAGTACTCTCTCCCAATTGCAGCTTTTCACCTTGAGCTTCAACAGAGAAAGAAAAGGGAACAAATCCTGCTCTTTCAGACTGAAACTGAGATGTGACTTCCCTCTGTTGTGAAGAGTAGGGAGGTTTGTGAACCTCAGACTCATTTTTCTCTTCCCTTCTATACATCAGTGAGAAAGACAGTCAGTAGGGAAATACTTACTGTCAGGTAGCCCACGGCAAAAATAGGATGCTCACTCCTTGTGAAGTCTTTTCTTCTTGAGAGGCTTCAGCACTTGCTCTGCCCCTCAAACCCCTTGGTCCACTTCTGTAAGGGAAGGGAGTACAAATGTCACTTCTCCAGAGAGGAAGGAGAGGGGAAAGGCAGTAAGACACTGCTCCCATTGCTCTTTGAGGCCAGCCTTGATGACAGGAGAGAGAGGACCGAGAATAGTCTAACCAACAGGCACCAACATATTGCAGCAAGATGTGTTAAAAAGAAAATACCCTTCATCTACTCTTCTAATATGGTGTCTTGTGGGATCCTTCATTCCACCTCTGCTCTTCCTTTCCCAGGAAAGTGCAGGAATGGGCTTCACCCACATGACGGCCATGTTAGGCATTTTACCCCTTGCTCAATGGATTTACATTACCTTTAATGAGATTCAGCACATCTTCACACAAGATTTACATGCATTTAACTTGATCTTTTCTTGTTCAGTTCGTTAAACCAATAATGAAGATAAAGCTCAAGTACTAGGACTGTTAGTGGGCTGGTCATGGCTAAAGTGGAATACCCATTAAAACCTAAACTAACCACTTCAGCTAAGTTTTCTGGTTATAGAACTATAAATTTAAGCAATTTGCCATGCTATCAAGGTCTGTTTTTTTCCATGTACATAATAAAAATGAATCTATTAATCTTCAATGTGCGTATCTCCAGAAAGAAATGAACATGAACATTTTAATTTTCAATCAGCATTTCTGGTGGATGAACACAATTAAGTACCATCGTATAAAATATCTGCGATAGCTTCAGGGTGCAGAGTGAAGCTACATGAATAAATAAAAGAGCCAGTGAATGAATCATAAAAACTTAACATTTGAACCAGAGAACTCTTCTTTAAAGTAATAAATCCCTTCAAAGACGTCCACTTCGCTTTGACCCAGTGGACACACATACAGTTGTGTTATACAATTCCAAGCAGAAAAAAAAAAATGCAGGTAATCCAAAAAAGATGGTAAAATATTTATAGAAATTGTTCACTGAAGACTTTTCCAAGTTATATTTATTATAAAATACACTGTGAAGCGGTTTGTCTGGTTTTTGGAGGGGAATGGCCGAGAAGCTTAATCATAACCAAAATTGTAATAAAAAAGATGAAAAATGTACAAATAGACCATATTAAAGCTTGCTTATTACATTTTAGTATTCTCAGGAAGTTATTTACTGTATATGTCTTCTTTCCTGATGCTAGATTTATATTTCATTTTTCCCTTCTGTCAAACTTATTTCACTTACAGTCTTTGTAGCTTAAACCCTTTCTCAGTGGCAGCAGTTGTATTTCTCTGTTTCCTCATCATCTGCTCCCGTTCAAGTATAGGTTTTACCTGCAATGATATAAGGCCAAATGTCCGTGAAGATTATTTCACAAGAACTATGGAAGTTTTAGATTTCACTAAAGGTTTATTTATTCTACAGAATAGATGTACTATTTCTGCAATGTGAAAATAAAATTCACACATACAAAAATCAGTAAAAGGTCGACTAACAATATTTTGCTCATTAAGAATTAATTTGTAATGGCCTTTTCAAAATAACTATTTGCCTTCTTTTTAATAGTGTGGGAAAGCTTAGATTTACAAGTTTATGGCTTTTACTGAATTGACTAAAGAGTAATATTTCCAGAAACAAACAAGATACTGATTCTTGTGTTGAACAGCAAATGAAAAGTTTTCATGTTCAAGTTCTAGTGGTGTACAAAAGGTAAGCGAATAAATTTTACACTTTATGGCATACACAGCAAAGGAAGGCAAAATTTTCCTTACTTAAAAAGGAAACTTAAACACTCTCATCCACTCATGAATTGTCATAATAAATCACCTACAAGTGATGGGATATGATGCAAAAGGGAGAGAAAAAAAACTAATGTGAGAAAACCTTTTTTTTCCCCTAGTTTTTGGTGCTGGCTTTTCCTTTGCAAACTTATCTCCCATCAAGGCCTTCTATGTGGAAGCATCTTCACTGGAGTAAGCCTGCTGGAAGCATTCCCTACTCCAGTGGACAACATGGCCAGGAATAGCAGTGGAAATAGGGCATGATTTTCCACCCCACAGCAAGATCAAGGGTTCCCTACATGAAGTGTTCTCAATATATTTCCAAGAATTAAAAGCTTTCTAAGCATTGCACTGTTTAAAATGAAAACATGAAAACTACTTACCTCCTGTCAAAGTTGCTTGCGGAGTTCTGCAGCTCTGACTTGCCAAACACTGGCTCATGCAACCTTGCAGTAATAACCCCTGAAACAAGATCTCCACAGAAATCATGACGACTTTGGAATTCAGTACTGCACTCCTCCACAAGTATCACAAAAGTCAACGGTCTGTGCATCTCATCTCAGCAAACCCTCAAAAAAACTTTGGGTCTAAAGCATGGAAATAGTCTAACAATAAGCTCTTGGTTTGATCTCCTCTCCATCGCTACTTCTCCTCTGAGGAAGTTCTTCCCTGAGGAAGAAGTTCTTTGTCTCACAGCTACCTTTGTTGTTTCTCTAGCAGGCAAGTGTATGTAAAGTCCAGTGCAAGCAAGATGTCTTTTGGACTAACAGGTTATTTGCAAATGGACTGCAGCAGGAGCAGGAGAACTGCTGCTTCTCCTGCAGGAGAGTGCACTGTCCCTTCATGCACAAGATCTGGCAAAATCATATCTGAAGCCCAGAAAACACTGAGCCCATGATGAAAAGTATTTGATATTTCCAGAAACTTGAGGAGAAGACGCCAGCTTCTGAGATCAAGCACGGTACTGCTGAGCATACATACACAAACAGGGCATCAGACAGAGAAGGGGATTGCGTGGTACAATATGCAGCTTGCACTGAATGCAGGTGTCTCAAACAGATTCCTCTGGAGGACTCACATCCATCTCTCTCCAGATGAAATTTGGTGGAGAAATTGTATTCCCTCAAGGATGGCATATGGGGGCAAAGATGAATGTACTTCCATAATTTTCACAGGGATCTCACAATTATTAATAGTTAGTGTTTAAGATAGCACGTCACATTTACAAATCTCAGTATGACCTGTATTTAATTAATGGTAAGTCCTTAAATACACTGGAGTTGAACTAATGGAGCTTAGAATGACTGAGGCATGCAGACAGAAGAATCATTAACCTTAATGAATCATGTTTGGGACAGTGGATGGAGTAAGTATTAGAAATATACTTGGACAGTGTGTGACAGGCTGTTAAAAATCCAGTCATCTGACACAAGCTGGTGTGTAATCTTCCAGCTTTTGACTGTTTTCCTGGTAGATCGATAGCCATGAGGTAATCTGAAATGGCCATGTGCGGTGGTAAGAAGATATGCAGCGCCTGCTTATGATGCAACATGCACTGGTTTTCTTTGTACAGTACCAGTATTTTGAGGGCACTTACTTACCGATTCCTGCTGGTTTTAGCAGATGCAGAATCAAGTCTACGAGTAACTGTCAAATCACTATCACTTTTAGGCTTTTGGAAACCTGGTGTAGTATTATATATATAATTTCAACATTGGTAATATCAACATAGGAGAGTCTTAATGAAAGACTTGAATGAAGACCATCACCTGATTGAGCAGATTACCGTTATTATTTTGCAATATGAAATTCCCTGGGGTGAAACGGTAACCTCACCAGTCAAGCCAAGAGTGACTCTCTTCTGGGTAGAACAGCACTTCAAAAGCTTTGACCATCAGTATTCATTTGTTACAGGCACTGCATCCTCACAGAAACCCTGCAACTCACTCGCTCTGTGCCTTGTATTGCTTTTTTGGAAATACCAGACATTATCTCAGTTCAGTATATTTACAATTGCATTTTAAATATCTGTAAAGTGACTGGCAGACAGATCAAATTTTTTTTAATAAAAGTGACTCTTCAATATTAAAAAAAAAAAGTATCTGTCTAAGCAGTCTTCATTTAAATTTTCCTTTAATATTTGGCTGTTAAACTTTCTGGGTCTGCTTTGGTGTTTATAAGTAACACCATTATTCCACATGCAGATAAGCATCATTCATATTCCATTAAATTTTCTCAT
>JAVSBS010001713.1:79307-96492 GCA_033124195.1 Coracias cyanogaster
CCATTAAATTTTCTCATCCTTGAACTGAGGGAAATGGCAGGCACAGCTGCTTCAGAGGTTGCTAGCAGAGGCTGCAGCTAAGGACCAAGCCTTACGAGCACTGATTACCCAATCTGGCACCCACAAGGGGCCTGAAGGGCTCCTTCCAGTCTTGCCACTTAAGGTTGTTTATCTCCACTGAGGCAAAAGCTGGGTTTGCCTGACACGTTACTGACTCCAGAATTCTTGCAACAGCACGGAAGTCCTCAGAAGGCTGTAAAACACAGTTGTTATTTAACTGTACAAAACCTAATGGCCTACATCGGGACAGCAAGACGCAGGTATAATCATACTGAATACAGAGCTTAGGCATTTCTGTTTATCAAACCTATATGCTATTACCAATAATATCATAAACTCTATTGATATTATTCTATTTCTCAAAGCGATCTGCTGCATTAGAGCAATGTTTAGTTTGTCAGTCATGTAAGAGATGGAGATTTTGCTCCTTTATGCTCACACTGATTAGCTTCCCCCCACAGAAGCGAACGGGAAGAGGGGACAGCTCTCGCTGTAAGTATGAGAAGCCTGGTAGCTATGGTAGCAAGCCTTTGCAAGAGTGAGCCCTGCTTTGGAAATAACAGTGCACAGGTTATACAGGGTAAAACAAACACAAATTTGTTTGCTAGTAACCTGCTGTGATAAACAGAAATGAAAAAGATTAGGTGTTCTTTGCGAAGTGTCTCTTCTTCATATTAATTGCATTGACAGCAGCTTATTAATGCTGTGTCAGCTTTTTCTTTACGGTTTTCACAGAAAAAAAAGATAATTGACACTACAGAACATGAATGTAAATACAGTTATTTGTTTGCTTGGTACGTTTCAGCGGGTATTTAAATAAACAAATGAAGATACGCCCAGCATTATGAGGCAAAGCAGAACAACTAAACTAAAATCAGAACAAAAAAGCTGTCAAACCCTCACATTTTGAGGCTTGGGGAATGCATAATACATGCAGAACTTTCTTTGTGGAATCAGAAAGTCACATTACACAGCTAACCTTCAATCTCATTTTCCACAGTGAGGTTTGGGTTTAAATTTTTGGGGAGAATGTGAAGAGTTCTATAACTGTGAGAAGCTACACTCCTTGTACTTCTGCTCAGCTGTAAAAAGTCATTATAAAATAATCCAAATTGGTCGCCTATGAGATGTTTGCATTTCAGAGCTCCAGGGAAAATTACCTAACGCGGTCCCCCACAACAGCAGGACAGGTCTGTACCAAGGTCATACTGTAACATATGCTCTCATACCAAAATGAACGAGAAACACAGAGGAAACTGCTTGTGATTGATAAACAATGCAGCAGCCAACAGTTTCGTTTAAAAGAAGGAAATACCAAGGAAAGGGCCAAAGAAATGGTTTGTGTTTGAAGCAGAAAAGAAACCTAATGCTTGATCAGACCTCCATTCTAGTGTATGTAGGAAAACCCGGTCTTGCTCAATTTTGTGCATAGCTGTGACAGCAGCTCCGTCAAGAACCTTGAGACAGTAGTGAGAAAAGTCAATGTGCAAGTGTTACACCATAAAAAGCTCCTTTCCTTTTTTTCTCTTTAGTCACTTAATTCTTCTCAGAGTTTCTCATCTTTTTATTTTCTTCCTCAAGAGTTTATTGCTCTCTTCTCCTCACCCTGCCTCAGTCTTGATGGGAGTGCCAGGTATCTCAGTAGAACTGATTCTCACTCTCTAAATTCACATCTTCAAACTGAAAACACAGTCTGTAATTTTATAGAAGTCTGTCCTGCTTGTGTCATTAATCATGCATTGTTTGTGGGAGTTAGGATTTGATGCTTTATCATAGATCAAATTCTAAAAATAAAAGTATCAGTAATAAAAACAGTCTGCCAGCTGGGACATGATGCTGAGGTTTGTGGCCAAAGGCACAGGGAGAAGCTGTTGGGACCAAAATCCATCACCCTGAGGTGTCCCTTGCACGTTTCCCCTGATGATCCCAACCTCACAGTGAATCAGCTGCCACTCCTTGCCAAAACTATGTCAGCTACCTGGAGTTAGTCACAGAGGGACCAAGGGAGAAGGTTGTTCCTCCCTGTAGACCATCATTGAATAGGCTGTGGCCCTGAATACTGAGTGGTGTTACAGTGGAAAGGTGACCAGGCCCTCAGGAGACTCTAGGAGCCCTGGGTGATCTACCTCAATGATGGTTCACAGCTTCACATAGCCTGTTTGTTCCTACTTGCCACCCTCCTGCCACCGCTCTCCTGCCTGCATCACAGGCTGCCCTGGCAACTGGCCCCCTGACCAGCCATCGGAGACACAACCTGAAAGCAGCATCCCATGTCAAGGAATGGGCTAGGTTCTCAGGAGTTTCACAGCTTTGTGTTGTGCTGGCTGACATGTCAGGCACACCTCTGTCCCGGCAGGGCAAAGCATCTGTGCCTGCCACTAACAACTCACAACCTGGTATCAAGGAGATGCAGGCTGATGCTTCAGAGACAAGACTAGGGAGGTACACACACAAACCTTTGGAAATCTGATGGACCTTATCTTTCTAAAGAAGTGTCCTTTCTCTAAAACGTCCATATTGTTCTGGTGAACAATACAGCTACCTTTTAGGAAGGCTGTGAAATGCAATAAAGCTGGGTATGTGTTTGCACACAGATAAAAAAAACTTGACCCGACCGTACCTCACACAGCTGAGTCCAGTTCTTCTAGGTCTGGGCTAACATTTATTATAAATAGGAAACATAACATGAATTGTCAACAAAAGTTTTCTTGCCTTAAGTTGGCATATGTATCCACAGCATATGGAATAAGGAAAACTTAAAGGTAAGGTTAGAGAGTACACACTGGAAAGCTAAAACCTTAGAAAAATCTCAATACTTCAGAGTAGAAAACTTGACAAGTCAGATACCTTCAATGATAACATCATCAAAGACAACTTCATCCTGAGTAGACTCATTAAGGAGAATGCCCATAGAATACTTATATCCTCTTTTTAGATGCAGAGCAATCTGGTCATCAGGCAATAATCAGCCTAACGGTAATCACTCCAGCTAGCTGAGGGGACCTATATGAAAGAGGCAACCTTTTGATGCTCAGCATTTAGCCTTGCTGTTGTCAGGGTGACTGGAAAAAAACTGCACAGAGTGGGATAAAAGAAAAAAAACACCACACTTTATTCATTAAAAAAAAAAAATCAATTTTGCAGAAAAAAAATATTGGTTTTAAGTCAAACCAATCACACCAAAAATTACTAGAACTACTTGAAATAAAACAAAGTGTTTGATTATGTGTCACCATGAAAGAATACAAAATGTAGGGAAAGCTGAAGTTGGACATGACAAAATGTTTACAAAATGGTTTTCTTTGTTCCAGTCATCTTTAAATGAAGGAGAAAAGGAAATGCCTTGAATGAAAAGGGGGAAAATAACAGATAATGACATTTTGGAGTGATTTGTCAGCTAGGCTACTCTTAAGATCTCCTGTGCAGCAAGTTTCACAGGTATCTAGCTGCAAATCAGGTGCTACCATGGTGCTGCCCCACTGCTGGCATCCCACCTCATTGCTGACCTAGTGCAAGATGACTCATGTGAAAAGCTGTAATGACCCTACACCTTCCTAGAAAGGCATTTCCTTGACTTCAGGTACTAAATTAGAGCAAAAGACATTGTGTTTAAGGCCCAGCACAGTAGCACATGGATTTGAATAAATCATGTATGTGAGAAGGACTTTGTTTTATCCCTGAGTAGTGCTGAAGGGGAAGAGAAATGCCCTTACATTTTCCCATTCATATTGTAAAAACCTAAGACATGATATATCACCTGTAATTAGATGATAAATAGAAAGGTAGAACTAATCTGTATTCCAAACTAAAATGCATCTTGTACATTAAAAAAATAAACTTTCAAAGTGAAGTGCCAAACCTTAGCTGTGCTAGCAATGCTGAAATCACCAAAGACATTTAGAATTATTCCACTTCCCTACCTTGTGGCAATGAACCAGCTTGCTAATTATCTCTATCACATCTCCTGTGTTTCTCAAAGAAGTCTGGTCTTGTTCCCCACCCAAGATGGACTCGTCTGCGGAGGTGTCGCTTTCAAAATACAACTTTTCATCTCTGATAAAAAGCAGTTTGTGGGAAACCACAAAGCAAGCCATGCACGGGGAGAAGGCTCCCTGACACTGGAAGTCACCAGGACACCAGCACTCGTGCAGGGCTCAGCTTCCATCTCTCTCTGCCACGCTTCCCTTGATGGGAGCAAGGATGGTCCCTCTCTGACCTGAAAGAC
Source organism: Coracias cyanogaster (assembly GCA_033124195.1). NCBI lineage: Eukaryota > Metazoa > Chordata > Aves > Coraciiformes > Coraciidae > Coracias > Coracias cyanogaster. The sequence continues at coordinate 83,593 of JAVSBS010001713.1, forward strand.
CATGGCAAAAACAGTCTGTCAAGAGCTGAGCATTATAGTCATAGATGCACATAAAGGACCACAAAGCAAAGAATAACTCACTTTTCAGAGCTGAGCTTGTACAGCATTTGTAAATACCCCATTAATCAATAAAAGAACAGCAAAAATTGAGAGCACATAAACTGGGTACCATCCGCTTTGTTTGCCAGACAGAGCTTTGTGGGTATAAAACTATGTGGTCATGCAACAAAAAGTTTTGTCATCCACACAGTGGGGGAGGACAACCCCTCACTTTACCACTGTAGTTCTTTACTTGCTGAGCATCACAGCCCTTTAGCACTTCCTGCTGCTTACCACTGCCTTACGTAGCGCCATTTTCTGCCTCAGCACAGGACATATGAACAATGTGGCTCACTGAAGCAATAAATATTGCAAGACAACATTTTTTCACCAAAGTGAAAGAGAAATGGAAACAAACATAGAGAAACAAAAATTCATAAGGTACCCACATGACCATGGTCTTGCCAGGGAGCTGTTGATATTGTCACCAGATAAGGTGTACTTGCTGGGGGCTGAAGCCATGTCAGTTCCTGGGGAACTGAAATGATATAACGATGGATAAGGAGGACAGGGAAAGAGTCAAGTTTGGTCAAAACACACTCAGGCTACTAAAGCACATGATCTGTTTTAGTTTTTTGGCTAAAATACCTCATGAAAATGTGTTACGTGATGACAGAAGGAGGGAAATTGCCATCTACCAGTATCCAATACAGCCAATAATATTTTCCTACCCAAGCACCAAAACTTCTTTTATGCCATATATACTTGAGCAGCTGGCCATCGTACCAAAGCAACAAGCTGGTTCAGTGCTTTGACATATGAATAGATGAAAACAAAAGGAAAAGAAACAGTGAGAAGATATCAGCAAGTGGTTAGAAACTGGCAAGTTGTTGACCACCAATCTGTGTCTAAGCTGCAGATCTTCCATAGCTCTGGGACATGTAGATCTATTGTTAGGTTTGCTCCTTGCAGGAATGCAAAATTCAGCTTTTTGTCTCAGTAGATCAGGATCATGTGTGTGTGTGTCTGTATGCTGATATAATCAAAGTGCCTTCAAGCACAGGGTGAACTTCCAAAGCAACTTTCTCCACTTTTTAGCTGTCTAATAATTTTTTTCCTTTTATATTCCTCTCAGTTCCCCTAGTGACTTTATGTGAACTTCCTTGACAATCTAAGCTAGTTGGTCTGGGAAAAGACAAGCTACAAAAGATATAACCTAAAAAAAAGAAAACACCTTTTTTTTTCCACACGTGAGAGAGGAAAATAGGGCCAGTTTCCACCTTCTTCAAAGAAGGATGCCACTTGTTGCTTCTCTTATGCTTTTGCAGGTGTCAAAAATGCCTGAGGATTGCCTGTCACTGATCAAGGAAAAGGACGGGGTGTTAAGGAGGTTGGTGAAGGTATTTTGGTTTCCCATATCCTTTCATTCACTATATCCCATTCTCAGCATCCTGCTGCAACATACCTTCTTCTGACAGATGATAGACACTCTTACGTAAAGTTCCACTTTTCAGCCTAAATCCCTTCCTAAACATGAATACAAACCTCAGCTATATCTGGGATTTGAAACAGTATTGTGGAGAAATCTATTGACATAGAAACTAAAGAGAAACCCTCTGTGTCTAGAAAAAAAAGGTTTTCAGCTTCCTTGAAGTGCTGTAATAATAGAAGCTTTCAAAATAAGCCATTCTCTGTCATTTGTAAGCTTTGTCTGGGTCTGTGTTTCAAGCACTGTTGGCATATCTCCTCTTATTCCATGCCTGCAAAGACTCCCGGAGCTGAGGCTATTGTAGAAGGGATAGTTTGCTGATAGACCATACAGTGAAGGGGGTTCAATTACTTAAATAAGGGCTTCCATTGCCTCTTGAGTTGTTGTAGAGTAGGTGATGCTCTCTGTGTTACCCCAAAATATCTTTCTCTCCAGTAGTTTTATTTCAGAAGCACTTCATTTTGGACCAGGATTAATCACACTTTGATTTAAGAGATGTTTGAAAAGTAAGCGCCTAACTCCAAGTGACTTGTCCAAATCTCTACAGTCCATATAACCTATCTATGCTCTGTGAACAAAGACAGGCACTCTTAGCTGCTTAAAGTCAGAAGAAAGAATCATTATCTCAAATTACCTGCCATTCTCCACTAACTGCAGGAGAAACAAGGAGTATTTGGGTCTAATGGACCCTCATTTCAAGAAGTTTAAAATGAAATTAGAAGTATCCCCCACTTTGAGCAAGACAAATATTACAAATAAAAACTTTCTGTGCTTCGCTTTTCTATTGAGTTCTACTGTTTATGCAAGTTGCAGCAAGGGTTTCATGTTTCAAAGGCAAGGTGAGCCCTCTGCTTACACGTTGGGGAAGTCCACAGCTCTTTAATCCATTGCCTTGCTAACTTTGTTATAACCACTAATAGCAAATTTAGATATATCAGTACTAAATCTTCCAGCCCATTAGTTAAGGGAGGTGCATTGATGTTTCTACAAACACAAATGACATAATGCGGTCTCTGCAGGTGTTGATTAGACCTTGAATGAGAAAGAAAATTGGCTCTTAGATTCCTGAAGATGAAGAGCTTAATTTAAAATACTCATCTATGAAGTGAACACTTACTTTCTATTTCTTGGGATGCAAATTACTTTTTAGTGAGCACCATTAATTGCTGTTTATTTAAAGTGGTCATTCTGACATGCTTCTTGTCATTTTAAGGGTTTCCAGATTCCTAGAAGGTGGCATAAGATACATGGAGAGCTGGGCAGCTTTTAAGCTTCCATATTTTTACTTAGCAGTATAGAAAGTGAAATTGTCAAAGGCACCTGGACAACATAGGAACCCAAGGGCTATTTTGAATAGAGATATAGGGCTTAGATTCACAGTTCAATTATGATGATTTCATAAGTTTTGCTGCTCTTTGTTGCAGGCCACATCCAGCTGGGCATAGTGGCTTGGCTGGCACACAGGTACCATCTGAATGTGTATCTGAAGTCTCAGCCTCCCTGGATCATGAGAAGCTGTTCAGATCAGCTGTGCTCCTCATCAGCTCCAGAAGTGGGGCCTGGCATTCCAGAGTGGCAAGATGTCTAACTCCACCCTGGATACTTTAGGAATTTTAATTGAAAGAGAATTTGTCCTTTATGCTTGTGAATAGATCTGACATACAAGGGACCCTTCCATCATAAAACTATAATCCTGACACTGCACTGCAACATTTGTATGACCTTCAGAAAGTCTTTTAGCCCATTTGTAAGCTCTTAGGAAAGATCATAGAGCACTGCTGATAGATGCCTGTCTGCTAGTGATTCTAAGAGAAAGTCAATAAATAAAAGTCATGTCAAATAATCATTGCTAAAATAGAAATAGGAATTAAGATAACATGATTATCCATAATACATCCGTTTTGAAAAGAAAGAAGTGTTTTCCAAATATATTCCACTTCACACAATGGCTAGAATTAACATTTACACAGTATATTATAAAAAGTACCCACACCAAGTGACTATGGCCCATCAGTTTCATCAAGGCTTTGGGTTACTTCAATAAGTAAGTTTTAATTTATATTTTCTGCACACTTCCCCTCTTCCCCCTCCTCAGATGAGTCTACTGAAAGTTTCAATTTGAGCAATCCAGATGCTTGCATTTGTGGTAGGATGAAAGGCAACATGTGTAACAGAGACACTCACCTGTCTGTGATTTTACCTGTGATTTGACATGTCTTAGGCTACACTTCTATAGACTCTGGCTCACAGCTGTAAGGCATTGGGGTCTAACATTAAATAGAGTATTCCCAAACAGGAGTGGGATAGTCTCTGTGCTAGATGGGACACCATTCACTTCACTGAAGGTTCAGTAGCTCTATAGATACAGGTAAAGAAGAAAACCTTTACAGCTCAGAGGTAGAAGCACTTCACGGTGTCAGATTATTTATAAGAGAGGGTATATTTAGTAGGATACTACATTGAATATGGCTCAATTCACGCAGCTGCCTGGCCTAACCATCTCATCAGCTTTGTAATTTATTTGTCACTAACTTTTAATCATAAAGTTTATGCTAGGATGCAAAGGAAGAGAGGAAATCACCTTGGTGCTTGCACACTGGCAGATATGCCTCACTGCTTTTTGGCTTTAACATATAGAAATTCATTATGCAAACTACCCCCTTGACTAATAACAAAATGAATTGTCCCTTGAGGTAAATAGTGATCCAAGATTTGCCCTACTCCCTCTTCACTTTCTGGATGAGTAAATGCTGATATTGCCCTCAACATGCCAAATATTTGCCTGATACAGTCATTCATGTCTGATGAAAGCCTTGTTAAAAATACACTGTAAAAAGAAATGCTGATGGTCAGTAGCCGACTCTGTCAATCAATTACCACTCAAAAAGCAACAATCTGCTCAACTACAAACTTTCACAATAAACTCCCTGGCCGTATAAACTGGTTCTCAATTTTCTCTACAGCAAAAATTCTGCAATGTTTGTCAAAACAAACAAATGGGAGGAGATGCTAAACAGCTAACAGCTTACACATGAAAACCTATTTCCAAATTTCCAGTAATAAGCCCTTTCCAAAAAGATCCTCTCAGGAAAATGGGTCTGTCATTTATGTAATAATTATCTCAGAGTATGTCTTGATTTGCTATATTGATAAATGCTGTATTGACAATGCACTTGAAAAACTAACACAGAGAAACATGGTGTCTTACAGGAAGCTGTTACTAATAATGAAATCCTTTCCAAGAAAAAAAAAAAAATCTGTAACATGTGTAAGCCCATTGTCATGTGGAATAAATAAACCCAGGAATACCATACACAAAACCTGGATAGGTCTATATGAAAATAATGGTTTGCATTGTAAAAATAGTTTTTGGTGATATCAATTTTTTTTATAGTAATACCAGGCAGATAAGCAGCTGAATAAAATTTTTTTTCTCCTTCCCATACATTTTTTTTTTTAGACACATATAGGACCCCCTACTGTAATAAGCATGCAGACACAAAATATGACACTGTGTTAGTAAGGCTTGACTGTATACCCACTACACTACCAGTAAAGAGGAACATGGACATGAAGCCACCTGACAGCAGGCACTTGTTTTTGTGCCAGCCATACAGAAAACCTCTACCTTAGTTGATTTGTGTACCATACCACTTTCTCTCGACCCCATTATGTTCCAAGCACCAGTTTACGCCCTTTCTAAATCCCCACATAGTCACAGGCGGACCAGATTATTCCTCCTCACCATACAGTTTTGAGCAATCCAACTCTTCCCAGCTCAGAGGCAGCAGTGCAGTAAAATAGGCAGTCAGACAAGAGTAAAACATGAAGTGCAATGGAGGGACGCAGCTGGTGTCAGATCTAGGACTTAGAAGAGAAAGGACCAAGTAAATTCCCTTCTTAGATATTAGCTTGTGTTAACCTTGGCCAGCAGCCAGACACCCACTCAACTGCCTTCTCATTCTCCCTCCTCCACAGGGGCAGGGGGAGGAAATAGGATGATAAAGCTAGTGGGTTGAGGTAAAGACAAAAAGATTATTTACCACCTGCCATCATGGGCAAAGCAGACTCAACTTGGGGGGCATAATAATAGCACTGGAGCAGGCTCCAGCACTGGAACGGGCTCCCCAGAGAGGCTGTGGAGTCTCCTTCTCTGGAGAGTTTCAAGACCCATCTGGATGCGTTCCTGTGTGACCTGCCCTAGATTCTCTGGTCCTGCTTGGTGGGGGGGTTGGACTCGATCTCCAGAGGTCTCTTCCAACCCCTAACATTCTATGATTCTATGATAATTAATTTATTGCCAGTTAAGAGACATTTGGGTAGGGAGAAACAAAGAAAAAAAAAATGAAAACAATTCTTTCTCCCTACCTGCACTTCTGGTTTTTTCCTAGGCTCAGCTTCCCTCTTTCATGCCCAACTCTCCTCTCACCTCAAGGAGCACAAGGAGTTGTGCTGTCCCCAATGTATCCACCCAGGGCTGATGGGCTCAGCCATGTTCTGCACTAGGTCCATTGCAGAGATGTCTGAAACTGGTTGTGTCCAGGGCAGGGCAGCCACTAGCTGCTTCTTAAGAAGAGTTTTTAAGAAGACTTCTATCAGATAACAGTCTCCCAACACACCCCTGGCAACCCCTTGCCACCTGCACCCAATATGCACTGCGGTTGGTTTTACTTAATGTTTTCAACAGCTGAACCTCCTTTTGACAAAGTGGTAAGTGGAGAGAGGTAGGGCATTGCATTGCTTTGCTCTGACAAAGCAGCAGTCTCTAGGACACGCTCTATAGAGAATATCAGCTTGTTCTTCCTTACTGACCTTCATTGTCATTAATAGCCATCATGCAAAACAGCCGTTCAGCAGCCTCATACTGCTATTTACGCAACTCAGCTTAAAAAGAGGTTAGGATCATGTAATCTGCTTTTTGATTAACCTTACTGTGTCTTTGCAATGAAACCTGTCATTACCATTACTGTTCTCTGGCACAGAACCCAAAGTACCATTTGCAAAGGTAGCCTCAATCAAGGCTGGCTGCAGCCAGAAAACAACAGAAAACAACACTAAAAAGTGCTGAATTTGAGTTTATTATGTGCAACATATGCAGAATCCCCTTGAGTCCTGCAAGATGGAGTCCTCCTAACTCCCTTCTGATTTAGTGCCTCTGCCTCCTAGAGCAAAAACAAATATGTATTACCTCTTAAATGAAGCTGATGGGAAATTCTTGGCTTTAGGGATCTTGAAAAATATACTCTAGCTTTCCCAGTAGAATATTTACTATGGTTTATATTTTCTTAAATGAGCACGCACATACTGATTTATATTTACAGCATGTGGCTAAGTAAATTTTTAACATAAACCTGTATTGAGTAGGAAACCAACACCTACCATTATAAAAATGTTTGTATGGATGCAGTTTTCCCTCTGAGGATTTCAAACCTGTCTCATTTGAAGTCCCTACAGCTTATGCCTAGGGACCTCCTCCCTCAATAATCCTGAAGGAGGTCCGAGGCTTGGCTGTATTAGCATTGAGATACATGGGCAAATGTAGTCAGGACTATGCCTGAACGATTTTGATTTATAAAACTAGGCTGGAGTTATTCATCTGCCTCTGGAGGAGTGAACAGCAACGGTTCAACAGCAGCTTGTCACTTCTTTTTAACGTTACCCTTTCTGTGTAGGGGGTAAATACATTACATTAGATGTTGCAAGGTTCTTTATAATGTGCACATGTCGCTACTCTTGGGTGAGCTCTCAGGACACCAATACTTAATCCTAGTGAAATATGGCTTTGCATTTTTTGTTTTCCCTTCAGCTACATCCTTCTCTCCAGCCCATATTCAAAAGTGCACCTATTTTCCTCCTTGTGTGTTGTCAAAATCTACATCCTTTGAGTTTCACCTGTCCTTCTAAAACATCTGTGTATTCTGGTTACTATGGACACTTGCAAATTCCATTGTTCAACCACCCTTGTTCTTTACCCTTATCTGGGCTTCCAATAAGAGGAAAAATATTTTAGAAGGAAAGTCCTTATTCCCATTGAAACACACAATCCAACATCTGTTTAAAGAAAGAAAGGCTCCAAATATTTGGTACAAGGTACTACGGCTTTGAGTTGCAATCAGCATGGGAGAGAGGTGCAACATGGGAGAGAGGATCTTGCTTCTGGAGATGACAACTCCCGATTCAGGCTAAATCCATCCTGTGTAGGCAATGCAGAGGAAGCATCACCTCCAGGCCTGACTGCAGTTCCTTACCCTCTGGCCTTAGGAAGTGGGCTTTGAAGAAAAAGGAGAAGGCTATCTCCTGCCTGTAGGATTATATGCTGTCAACCATTCACGCTATGCTACCTCTCCTCTTCTTGCACATAGTCTCCAAAGAAGATGGCTATAAAACAAAACACAGCTGCCTTTCTACTGAAAATTTACTAACTTGATGTCCTTCCTTGTTTTATTGCTCATGTTAATAATGAGCCATTTGTTGGGATACTGATATTAGAGATACCTTTTTCTGAAGAGAAGGAACTGCTTATTTGAGGCTTTTTAATTGTTTTGGTCAGACTAAACCACCGATCTCGTTATAAAGCTTTTATGTGGATGATTACCAATAACATTAGCATATTAAATATTCCTCTGTGAATTCCTAAAATGTTAATTCAACACATACTGCTAATGAAGAGGGCACAGCTATGTAACTAGGCAGCAACTACAGTCCCATATCCAACAGAGTTTTCTGTTACCTGACAAACACATCAGCTTTCATTACTTTTTTAATACTGAGCTGAAAGTACTACCTGCCTTAACTCGCCACAAATAGCTTGTCATCCTCAGGATTATTTCTGGTTTACCCCAATAAATATGGACACCTGGATATCAACATATACTCTAATTTTGCTCTTTCCTGTAATGGTTTGACCTGGAATCAAAGGGCCAGTGAAAGCCTTCTGGTTATCTTGTTTGGGCCCTGGATTAGGTCATTAGCCACTACCGACAGGCTGATCTTGGATCTGACTTCTGTGCTGTGTTGCATCCCAGTGCGCTGGTCTCCAACTCAAAAGCCAGCTTCAGTTTTAGTGCTTAAGACTCCAATTTCATTTACAAATGCTTTATCAATGAACTTGCAAGGAGAACCTCTACTGCCATGATCAGGCTGCGGTGAGCTGGCATTGCCAAACCTCCCTTTTACTTTCCTGTTGAGGTTGTGCCTTGGTGTTTGGCAGGACCAGGTCGAACTGCTGGTGGCCTACCGGGCTCCGTGCTTCAGAAGCGGGAAATTTCCCCAGCCTGTAACTTGCATAGCTGCAAGGGATCTTTCCAGATCTGCACTGGTCAGAAGGCTAATATCACACCAGAAGGGAGGCCCAAGCTCAGGTCTGAGACTTGGATTCAAGGTGCACATACAGCACAGTGTTCAGGGACCCTTGGTTCTTGTGTTTATAACTAATAGGTCCAGAGAATCCACACCTGCTTCTGATCTGACTTCATCATTTGACTAATTATTATGGCAGATTAGGGTGAATGCATCTTCCTAAGATTTGCTGGTTTACTACTCTACGTATCCAGCTAATTTACCTTCTTGGCCACCTGGGTACATTGCTGGCTCATAGTCAGCCACCTGTTGGTCCTTCTCCACTAGGCAGCTTTCCAGCCACGCTTCCCCAAGCCTGTAGCATTGCATGGGGTTGTTGTGATCCAAGTCCAGGAGCCGGCACTTTGTTGCCTTTGTTGCGACAGCCTTGCTCAACCTCATACTGGTGGCCTTGGCCCATTGATCCAGCCTGTCCAGATTCCTCTGTAGGGCCTCCCTACCTTCAAGTAGATTGACACAATCACCTCACTTGGTGTTGTCTGCGTGCTCTTGATCCCCTCATCCAGATAATTGATAACGTTATTAAACAGAACTGGCCCCAATACTGAGCCCTGGGGAACACCACTTGTGACCAGCTGCCAACTGGATTTAACTCCATTCGCCGCCACCACTCTTTGGGCCCAGCCATCCAGCCATCTTACCCAGAAAAGAGTATGCCTATCCAAGCTATGAGCAGCCGGTTTCTCCAGGAGAATGCTGTGGGAAAAAGTGTCGAAGGCTTTACTCAAATCTAGGTAGAGAACATCCACAGCCTTTTCCTCATCCACTAAGTGGGTCACCTTGTCATAGAAGGAGATCAAGTTAGTCAGCTAGAAACTGCCTTTCACAAACCCATGCCGACCGGGTCTGATCACCTGGTTGTCCTGTACCTCGCATGTGACAACACTCAAGATGATTTGCTCCATAATTTTCCCTGGCACAAAGGTCAGACTGACAGGCCTGTAGTTCTCTAGATCGTCCATCCAGCCCTATGCCATTGCTAATCTCCAGCCAACTGGGACCTCCCCAGTTACCCAAGACTGCTGATAAATGATGGAAAGTGGCTTGGTGAGCACTTCCACCAGCTCCCTCAGTACCCTTGAGTGGATCCCATCTGGCCCCGTAGACTTGTGTGCATCTAAGTGGTGTAGTAGGTCACTGACCATTTCTCCTTGGGTTACGGAGTGTTCATTCTGCTCCCTGTCCCTGTCATCCAGCTCAGAGGCCTGCATACCCTGAGAACAACTGGCCTGTTAAAGACAGAGGCAAAGAAGGCATTTGGTACCTCAGTCTTTGCCACTATGTTTCCTCCCACGTACAAATTCCTCTTACTTTCTCTTTCTTTACTTGAGGTAATGTGAACTTGTATTTAGACTTTCTGGTAAAGAGCTCTGGGATCCTCTGATGAGGAGCACTGTAAAAAGTCCAAGGCACTGTCAGACTGGGAATTCTCTAAATCAAGGGGAATTAACTGAAGAAGATAAAGCTATTAAACACTCCATAACCTAGTTGTTTTAGAGGAAATGTTGAGAGATAAGTATTAATGGAATTTTTTAGAAGATGGGAGAGTGAAGAAATGAAATTTCACTCATATGACTTTTGTCTCTTAAATAAGAAAAATCATGTATCTAGCAAAAGCACAATCCCTTTTTCTTAGAAATAGAAGTACAACAATTGCTTGAAAAAATCCCGTATGCATGTTGTGCTTTTATAATTCCTAGTAGGACTTGAAAGTATGGTTTGAGAATTCTGTATTTTTGGTAAAGATGCAATGATTGCAAATTCATGCCAATATTACATATTAGATGGAAAGAATCTCCATATTTAATATCATGAGCATATTGTTTTGGAGTATAGCTTTCCTTTGCCTTAGTGTGAGGAATATTTTTTCCATTGGTCAAACACAGCTGATTTGATGAGAGCAATGGAAAAAACCAGACATGCACACATAGCTCCCATTAAATTTCAGTAGTTTGGCATACACAGCTCTAGCTGAAGAACAGAGGAGGACTGAGTGAGCAGAATTATATCTGAGCTAATCTATGAAATAATAATTTTTAAAAATCACTGTAACAATACAGTAGTTCCCAACTCCCTTATAAGCTCCAGCAGATAAACTGTGTAGAACAAATCAAGCAAGCAGAATCCCCCTGGCTTCATTACAGCTGCACCTGCTAAAGCAAAGGCAGTCCTATTCTAAAGTTTATCTGCCACAATACATGTCCACTTTAAATCAATGTTCACTTCCAGGTCTTCTTTTGGCTGCACTCAGCATTGCACTGACACCATAGAGTTACACCATTCCTGTATAAGCCATACAGTTTGAAATGAGGTAGAGAATCTTTATTAACACCTTATGGGTAAGATAACTGCAAATCTTTGTTTAAGCCATTTATCCAAGTATCACATTCCACTGGGTATTTAGCTCGAAAGTTGACTGAGTGCCTCTGTCTGTTTTACAGTGTATTTTAAAAAAAGAAAATTGTAGTATCACCCTTCTTACGTATTCAACTGGTTTTAAGATCACAGCCAAAGGACGTATTTTCAGTCAAAGCAGTATGTGATCCTGCTGAAAGTTGTAAACCTCCCTAGCTTTAATTGTTTTGCCACAGTACCCTTATTTAGCTGCTGTGAAAGCATAACATAAAGGCACTTATTGGGAAGGAAAGTTTATATCTGGCTCTGTTCAGCTGAAGCGAGCCCTTGGCTCAGCACGGCTAAATTGCTCTCTCTGCATGTCGGCCCTTCTCTGCCTGCCGGCACTGACATTGCTGTGCTCCTTAATGCTGCTGTGGTTTTGCTGCTTCTCATCCTCCTCTCCCTACTGCACAGAGACTGTAAGAGAGGAGATGTGCAACTGTAAATGCCTCTAATCCAGGTTGTAAAAGACACAGAGCAACCAAAATCCAATGTAAACACGACACAGAATATGGATCCTGGAGCGCTTTGGAGCCCACTTTCATCTCTTCATATGAAGTCTCAACAGGCAACCGGTTCCCACCAGCATCAAGCATCAAGAGGAAGCTTAGCTTGTAAGCTGCCCTCTCGAGACAACAGAGAAGCTAAATGAGTTGTGGTCACATGGTTGACACACGAATAACTAGCATTTGGTATAGCCTTGGCAGTATGTTTAGTCCTCCCAAATTCCTTCTGGAGTTACCATACAAGGCTGTAGACATCAAACTTGCTGGCCACACCCTGGCTTGGCCATAACCCCTGAGCAAGCAGATTGTATATAAGGAACTAACTGTACCCCTGCGATGCGTGAGGTGGTCCTGCTCCTTGTTTGTTCATACTTGATTTAATTTGCTTTTCTGCCTGCTCCCCGTGCTCTGGCTTGGAGGAAAAGCAGCTAGTAGAGTTTGCCTTCTTGCCCTCTGAGTTCTCAATGCAAGGTCTAAAGGCAAGCCATTTCTGCAAGGCAGTGTAAGAGTGCTTCCTGCAACCCTCGGTCCCAGAATGGGAATGTATCACTTGAAAAATAGTCCAGCTCTTGGAGTACATCCGTTCAGGAACTATGGATGGAGGGAGAATAGCCTTAGCATTTGCAGAATGATTTTTTTTTTGAGTGCTAAATGAGAATATATTTAGAGTTCAGTTCTGGAAATGGTGGGGGAATATGATGACCAAGAGACAAAACTGACACAAAGAGGGAGAAGGATACAGCTAATATATTCATAACACAAGCCTTAACGCTCTCTCCTGGGACAAACTGAACATGAAGCTACCCAAAGCAAAAGAGAGAAGCCAATATAGTAAGAATGGGAAGACCTAAGCATACAGCGATGTTTCACCCACCTTCAGGGCTCTGGGTGAAGTGTAGTGTGCAGTTTCCACTGCTGGTTGCCAGTTTCAAGTTCCTTGTGGATGGAAAGACAGAAAGAGGGGAAAAATGAGAGACATACCCAGGGAGAGTTGTTTTTTTCTTGTACTTCTCCCTCTACAGTCTTCAGCTTTAAAATAAGCCTCCTTTAGTGACATGTTGCCATCCCCAGGCCCTGCTTTTTCTCCAGGCTGGGAGTAACTTGGCAGCA
>JAVSBS010001713.1:96592-112700 GCA_033124195.1 Coracias cyanogaster
CCATCCCCAGGCCCTGCTTTTGCTCCAGGCTGGGAGTAACTTGGCAGCAGATGAAGCAATCAAGCACACTTTCATTAATTCTGGGCTGAGCTGCCTTGCCATCACTTCTAACCTTGTCCCAGTCCCCATGTGCCTCAGTGGCACGAAAGTCTGCTGCTTGGCACTGGGGAGGATTCATAAAATTGGAGTCCATGTTCAGTAAACATGATGGAGTGGAAGTGGCCTGGCTGTATTAGTAACACTACCGCTATAGGACTCATGGAGAACAGCAGTTTTGTCAGCTTTGAAGAGCAAAAGCTGTCATTAATGGAAAGGTCACAACATTGCCTGCATAGTGAGCGATGTGACAAGTCAAACAACTTAACATTTTGAGAATGATGCCCAGGAGAAGACAATGTGTCTGGCATCCAGTGGTGAGCTTCCCATTGCCTGTGGGCTTCCCATCATGGAGCTTGCATCACTCGTCCCCACTTTCCCAAGGCAAGGCCACAAGAAAATATTGGGAAAGATGGTCAAAGACCAGGGTAACACACTTCTTGTGAGACACATCCAAGACAGCCAAACACAACACATTGCATAGCTGAGGGTATCTTGTTGTGGTACTCCATAAACACACCAGCAAGGGCTTGCCTCAATGCAGTGCTGCCAAATTAAAGTGTCATCAAACCTAGGCTAAAGCTTTTGGATGTTGTAAGAGAGCTTTATGCCTGCAAGATATTATTTAGACCTATGCTAGATCAGTTCATTGCAAATTTCAGTACTAGCTTGGGCTGCAAGCATGGAAATTGTTGTGCATGGATAATGCACATCTCTGCAAGTCTATACTTTGTTGCATCTTTTGCACTTGTATAAAATGGACCCTTTTTGATCTGTCAGCATTTTAGCCATCATTTGTATGAGTACTGAGAACTACAGCAGAGATTAAGTCAAAGCAGAATCACTTTCCCCCTCATATGTGATTCAATTTCCCTCAGGTCTTTCTTGTTCTCATCAAATAGCCTTTAGAATTCTAATTTCTGTTCCACTTTAAGGAATCAAAATAAATACTTCATGGCTCATGATACTCTGTGGTTCATTTCCCAACTGTTTTCTGTAATGAAATTAGAGTCTATTTTTTTTTTGTTAATTATTGAAAGCTGATGCTTCTAAGTAATGGATAGACCAAAACATATGTGTTAAAATAATTACTGCCATAATAGCATTTGCAGGGTGTGGCAAACACCTCCCAGATGTAGCCCATCCCTCCTGCTTGCCTGCACCTTGCAGTGCCAGGATCTTCTTCTTTCCATCATGGAGGGCACAGAAACATTCTGCCTATGCTATGGAGGGAACAGAAACACCCTGCCTTGTTGCTGTTCAGGTTTATTGATTAATTGGGTATTGGAAAATACATTATGGAGATTGATGAATGAGTCTGTTTCACGTAGCCCATTTCTCCTCTCCCATCCAGTCCCGTATAGACTATGTTCTCTCTGCAAAGTATGTTACCAGTGGGGGCTAGTGTGCAACGCATCTGACGTCCTGGTAGTGCATACTCTCATTAGGCAAATCCCAAGGATAACTCAGGAGCTTAATGAGAATAGTTATAGATTCATGAACAAGGTCACCGATAAGAATATAGTCACAAATCACCTAATTAAGAGGGGAAAAAAAAGCCCAGGAAAGCTCTTCTACATTTCTGTTTTACAAGTGACCCCCTGCAGCCAGCTGCCAGCAATTGCTTCTTTTTCCCCTACCTGTATGGATGGCTGCCAAAATGTATCTCTCAGCCTTGGGACCTGAGAAGAGAGGAAGGAGCAGGACCTCCTGAATTCCAGTATTTTGATCCAACACAGACAATTCATTAGTGATTCTGGGCACATCTCTTCAGGCCTGCTTTTCCTCTACCCTGAAGAGTTGCTCACATCCATCTACTCCCCTTCCGAGTCAGTCTCATTCTGCACTCAGGTTGTGTCAAAGGACATTGACAGGGGTGTAGCACTCGCTACACTGGATGCAAAACCCACAGAAACAAAGAGAAAAATGTAACATGTTTTCATCAAAACAAACTCCAATATGTGAGAATTAGGGTCAGTGAAACTCATTTCTCACACCATTAAGAAATTCTGATTTCACCAGGTTCTGTTTGCTCGGTTAGAACCAGGACAGTAAAATAGACATGCTGGTATTCCCTGTGGAACCAAATAAAAATTGCTCGTCAATCTGATGAAGTGAATAGGATGGAACTCAGAAGTTACAAGATTCTGTCTTTCTACAGGAAATGTAAAGCTGACATAATCCATTCCAATTTCAACAAATCCTCTACATTTCCACCACGTAAAGAAAACAATCTTTCAGCTGCGTGAAAACAAATTGTTTCAATTCAACCAAGAGTTTTCATCTTAGCTGAATCAGCAACTTTTGAGAAAAAAAATGTACCTTCAGAAAAGTTTTGACAAACTGCAAAGAGATGCAAAATAATGAAATATCCTGTGTCTCCAGCTGTACTCTTAAGTCCTGCCTCACTGTTAAATGGGCAGGAGATTTATTCTACTCCTAATAGTGAATAGTTAATAGTTACCTGCAAATATGTAAACTACTACAACCTTATTCTGAGTTTATAATACAAATAATTGGCAAACTAGTAATGATGTCGTGTACACATAGGTACAATACTGTGTATACACACATATTTGTAGTAGTTGTACAAACATATGCCTAGATACAAAACTCTTACCTCAGTCATACTGACTGTATTTAGGTAAAAGGAGTATATATATACTTTTTGCGGCAGAGGATGATGCCTTGAAAGCAGAGGTACTGTACAACCAGAATCTGGCCTTGAAATAGAGAATCACCTGCCTCTCCTTTAATATTCACTAAATACTGCTCACTTGCTCAGCACAGCAGATTTCCCTACCATCCCCCAGGCAGTGAGGCAACTTCATTCTCTCTTGGCACTTTCAAGGTTACTCTCTGCCTGAACAAATGATACCTGTGCTATCTTTTCCCAGCTTCAACAGAAATCATCTTGTCCTTCATGATCAGTGTGCTAATATGTGTGCACTAATAAATAACAACACGGCTCATTCAGACAGCATCCTTCACAGAAGTGCTTTCCAATCCAGCAGAATTAATAGCGACATCAAACAAAACCCCTGCCAGCTGGGATATAAAAACTCACACTGACAGACTGAATAGGGAAAAAAAAAAAATCAAGGTAGGGAATAAACAGAAAATTTACTCATATGTTTCTGAAAAATTTAAGTGAATATCCTTTGTAGCCTGGTAGCTGACTGCATGAGCAGCTGTGTGGAAATACAATCTTTTTTTGGGTGCCCTGGTGTCAACTAGCTTCTACTCACACAGGCACAGAGCATCACATGTACTATGCGCTTGCTGGTGCATGGATTCCCCCTGAGAGACCAGAGGTTATCTGGTCCTCTGGGTAGTCAGTGACACACAGATACTGCCCCAGAGTAAATCTTGCCCTCAGGCAGCTCTTAAGCCCTGCCTAGGAGACAGCCATGAGGGAAAAGAGCAGGGACAATGCCCACGGCAGATGCATAAGAAACCATTTGCTGAAGTCTGCTGAGGTCCGCAAGAGTAGATCCACAAGATTTTCAACTCATGCTGTAAAGTGACTGGGTGCTCAGTTTGGTGTTAGCACCCCAGAGACCTTGGCAGATGATAGCCCTGAGGGTCTCTAGGTGTACTCAGCTCCATAGTTTAGGTCTGCCCCTACTGCTGGTTGCAACACAGCTCTAAAGCAATAGGAAGTTAAAAGGTAGTTCAGTGTTAGCAGAGCTTCAGAGCCAAAGTTCCAATTGTAAAAGAAATACATCAGTGACCTAAGAAGACAACTGGGTATCTTTTTCCATCTTCAAAGATCTTCATGACTTTGATAGGGCATGGGTTTTAACTAGCAAGTACACGATTTAGCCAGAAAAACTGTAGAACAAAATCATGTTTGTCTTGAATGCCACGTGCCATGGTTAGCGCTACTCAGAACTGCAGTGGCTTGGTGGAGTCATAGCTGCCAAAAATCTCTGCTGTAGGAAACAGCTTGATAATAAATAAGTAAACAAGGTGGCCAGCCCAAGACCCTGAGTGAAGCCCATCAAAAGGTGCTAGAGAAAGCGAAACATGATGAAACAGCAGTTTGAGAAAGCCTGAAACAGAAGTTACAAGCCACAGGCAAGCTTGAGTATGTTTGGGAGCTAGTCTTGAGTGCCTCTCTCTCCACCCCTACTGACATGGAAAGATAAGATTTTAAAGCTGTAAAAACCACGCCCCAAACCTGTGGCTCAGCTTTTCCAGTCACCTTGACAGCCTCAGCAGCAGCTGCTGGCTGTGGGCACACTGCCTTAAGGGGCAGGGAGGGGAGGACAGGGTGATGGAGACAGCAGATCCCAGAACCTGCTGTTAGAAGGGAATGTCAGCAGCCACTTGCTTGGCAGGCTCTAAGACATCAAGCATATGCAGAAATAACTTTGCATATGATTATTTCTTGTTCAAAATAAACAATGAAATAAAGTAGGAAGTCACTGGTGCAGAACGAGACAAAGAGTGAACGATCATGCCTGACAGCCACAGGTTTGCGGAGAATTCATGAACTGTTGCTCTGAGTTACCTGCGGAGGCTTAGCACCCACAACCCTTCAGCACGGCCACGCAGCTCCCAGCTGAGGTAATTTCAGGGTGCCCCGTTTATTCTCTGTAGTTTTTAAGAAAACTGAGGTGTATTTAGAGGATGAGGTTCCTACAGATTTTGTTAAGAACAGAAAAGGCCAAACGTTATCTTTTGGGGTTTGGAAAAGAACCGCTATTGTATATTGGAAAATTCAGACTGCAATCTAAGTGTTCTTTCCTCTCCTTATCAAAGTCAGCAAATGTGCCTTGCTGGTTTCTGCAAAGGCTGTGTAATCAAAGCTTTTTTCCCTGGTTTTGGAATACAGATGTGTAAGCCAAACAAAAACTTTTCAGAGTGTTTTTCTGTTTTGGTTTGTGGGGGGGTTTTTTAGCATAGCTGTTTTAAACACTGTTACCAGTAAGACTGGAAGATCTTATTTAAAGATCCCTACCTTACAGATAGCATGCAATAGAAATGACATATTCTGATTTGTTTGTCCATCTTGCTAAGTACTAGCTAAGTAGAAACTAAACAACAATAATAAAAAATTTAAACTAGAACACCAGTCCATACAACTCACTGCTTTCTCTCTTCCTAAAACAGTGTAGGAGAGGTGAGAACACTTACTTATTTCAACACATACCTTACAGTTTGAAGGAAAAGATATTATTTCCTCTTAGCTCTAAAGGAAAAATTATTGTATGTTGATAAGCCCTTTGCCCGCAGGAACAATTTCAGACTGCACATTAACCTTAGGCCTGCAAAACACTGGTTAAAAAAAAAGGATGTCATGTTCTTCCCGTGTGAAGAATGCCCTATTCTTCAAACTGAATCACATTTATTTTCACAGATGGGTCAATATTTTATCTTGATTTGCCATATTTAGCATTTTCAGAATGAAAATAGGTAAAATGGAAAATCTTCTAATTGTCACAGATTCTGTGTGAAGCTACAATGGCTGTATGTCACCTTGACAAGCAGCTTATCCAGTAGAAGAGAGCTGTGTTCATAAATTAATGTAAATTACGTGAATGCACCAAGGAGTGGAACACAGGGCTATTATTCACTGAAAGGAGTGACTCACAGTGTTGCCGCTGGAGTAGAGCACAGAATCATGCTCTTCAAAATCCCAGCTTTGGTTTCATTTCACAAAATATTGTAATTCCATTTTCTAATGAATGTAGCTTTTGCCTTCAGTTCATTGGTCTTGCCATATAAAAAATTTATCAAATACGATTTACATTAATATTTTATTCCCTTTTGTTCCCCGTGGCCTTTCCTTTCTGGAGGTAGCTACACTTGGGCGTAGCGTGCAACAGCAGTCTCCTGCAGGCACCATCCCATCTGGGCTGCAGGAACACCATGCCATGTGAAGGCAGAGCTCCAGCCTGCAGCAAAAGCTCTGAAAAAAGGCCCCACATTCATTTTACAACTCATGTCTGGACACGGGCAGGCTCATCCCAATGTTGTCTTGCCTTGTAGTCAGTCATGGGCCCCTTGCTCCGGGGAACAGTCCCCAGCCTACAAAGCATCCTACAGGCTTTTGGTCTAGCCTCTTCCACACTAACGCATGACAAAACGAGTCTAGGGGACTTTTGTATCCAGAGGAGCTCGGCCCAGGACTTCCCATCATTGCACTGGGCTTTGCCCCCTAAGCACCAAGCTCAAATTTTGACCAGCACAAGCTGTGTATTAGCAGAGCTCTTCCAAGCAACAGGCCTCCAGAGATGGCCACGTGTGTCATCTAGGGAGCTACACGAACCAAGGCTACTTGTGTCTAACGTGTTACTAATTCCATATGGTACTTTTTGTTGTTGTTTTTGTGGTTTTTTTTAGTTCTGCATAGATTTTTTCCATTAATTATAAAAGCAGGTAGAAAACACTCTGATCACTGTAAAGTCATTCTTTGCAGACATTTTGTTATTCATGTTCCATCATCACTTATTAAAATAGAAATGCCTTGGAGTTTCACAAATGCACACAGTGCTCAGAAGCTGCAAGCAGTTCTCTTCCCTCTTCTGTTCAGAAATTTGCTAGCAGCTGAAACGTTACTGCCTTCTCTTTCAAATTGAAAGCAGAATTTAACTGTGAATGAGACAGTGTTTATTAAGCATGATTTGTCGTGGGCTCAAGTTCTAAATCAGCACGTGCAAGCAAAAATTCAAAATCTATCCCTACTTGTATCTTTTGCCCTGAATAAGAAGCACCTTCATGTTTCTTTCAGTCTTAAATACTTCTAAATTTATTTTAGGGTTCAGCTTCAAACCGTTCACAGTCTCTTTACAGAGTGGCTGTAGACCAGCCCCAGACCTTATCTCATTTTTTTGTGCTTCAGACCAGGCTTTTTCCTGCACTTATATATGTCAATTCTGGGTCAAGAGGCTTTTTTTTTTTTTAACTCTTGTCAATTGCGCGGTGCTTTTGTGCCTCCTCAGCTTTCCTGTCTGGCCTACCTTTTTAATTTCTGTGTTATCAAATTTTATTTTAACTTTATATGGTTCAGCCATGAAAACGCACTTTGCAGCATAGTCTATAAGACAAACACTTCACAAAATAAAAAGCTGAAGTGCATTTCTCAGGAAACAGAAAAAAAATGTTCAAAGATGGTATGGTCTCTATTTAAGTTATTTGCCATTTTTAAAATGCTTTTTCCTCTGCGGCAAAAACTTCACCCACTCTTGTATTCAGCCCACGGCCACTGTGAATAGTTTGGAGCACCCACACACATGTTCAACTTCCACAGGTCTAATCACAGAGTCCTTTTCACAGAGTGATTTTCAGATTAACCTAGATGGAAAATAATAAAGAAAAAATAAAAACCACAGTGGATTTGAAGTCCTGAAAATTTCTGCAGAACCTGAGTCAGGTTCGACCATGAGATGAGTCCTGTCACAGGGACTGATGTTGTACCTGCCTCCCTCACAACAACTACCAGGGCTTTCCAGTCTTTGGTCTTTGTGCTGAAATTCCTTGTGATATTGCTGTGAACAGCCAACACCAACGAATCAGGCTTTTTATTTCATTTTTATACCCTAAACTGTCTTATCTTTTTACCAATGAATGTAATTACAGACAGATCAGCTCAGAAAGTAATGGCAATCACTCTTTTTCACGGTGGGAGGAGAAATAAAAGATAAGATCATTTTTCTCCTATCTGTCTTTTTAATGACCATGAAAAAAAGCCTCTGAAATTAGTTGAATGAATCTTGGCACTTCTTTCTTGGCTGAGATCATAATTTCTTGGTTAATTATTCTGTATCTAAATTCTCCCTGGTTACAGCTTCCATGAACTTCTATTACTTTAACAATATTCCTGGTTATCAAAAGCTTCAGTTTCTGTTTACCAGGGCAGTAATACCCACACTCAGGACAATGTCTCAGCTTGACTTTGGACTGTGTTAACTTCGGGGTTTCTTTTATGTGTACGAGACAGCAGGTCAGGTTGCATATTTGTTCTAGCTGCATTATAGCTGTTGAGCAGTGTTAGAGCAGGAACAAACGAACTTTTGTTTCTCTTAAGGGTACAGTTAGCTTAAAATTAAAATCTGAGGAACGAGTTTGGGAAGTGTCTGTCTCTTCTCTTTATCCATTGCGGTGACAGTTGGGCTTTGTTATTATTTAAAATACATTTTACTCCTATACTGTGGGGTGATGCAAATTGGATGTTTTGTACAACATACAATGAAATACTTAAGCTGAAAAACTGAAAGTGTGGTTTTTTTCCCTTTAATGTCTTTCAGTTAAATGTTATGTGCAGCAATAATAAGGTTCTTTTTTTTAAAAAAAAAGCCTTGTAGACCTGTGATTTTAAACTGTATGCCTCTAAAACACTGCATACAGAAACTTATACTTTCATATAAGTACTAATTAATTGATGTCAAGACACACTTCACAACACCTAACCATGCAAACACTCTCTGTCCCATAATTGTTTACCTTTTGAGTTCAAGTTTGATGAACAAAAATTAAAAACTAAAATGGCCAGTCATTCACCCCTTTCCTCATTCCAATGTGTTTTTTTCCTTGGCATTACTATTTACTGTGGCATTTAAGTGGGAAAAAGCCCCATAATTCTCAGTGTGCAGACAGTAATACTGAGTTCCTGGGGCATTGTCTTGTTCTTGAGGGTTGCTCAGGAAAGGCCATAACTGGTTTTGGGTGGATTCATGGCTCATGAATAAATGTGGATCTAGCCAAAGGCCTGTGTAGCCACAGACACTCCTTGACCTTCAGGCAGCTTTCTTGCATCTGCTGTCCTACAGGTATTTTTGAATTTACAGAGCACCAATAAGCTGTCATGAGCTGGTGTGCCCCCACTGGGGAAGCAGGAGGCAGGTCACATTTATCCTTGACTTCAGAGGAAGCCGAGGAAACTCCATGCGCTGTAGGGTCAGGAGTTTTAATGAGCTTTCCTCATGATTTACAAGAGAAAATGTTTATCAGCACCTGACACTTAATGTCCCTACCCTGCACAGACTCCTGCACACATTTGTGTAAGAGCTCCTCGGTTGCTCGTCAGGCGCCAGCAGAGATTGTTTTGACAACAATCTTATTCATCATGATTACTCCAAATGGAAACATTTTGCAGCAAAGATATTCACTCTCAGGGTGAGATTTCTGAGCACAACCAATGTGACTGATGGATGCTACTGGAACCACTAAGTAGCTGTTCACTGGATGACAATAAATGAGTGACTTGGGTTTAAATCTGACACTATAGCAGGGCAGAGTAAAGAATTGAACTTGAATATTTTCCCTTTAGATGAGTTTGCTAACCACTAGGTAGTTGACTGTGCTGGGCTAAGAAATAGTCTCACTTTCTGGAGCGACATTTTTAGGTTTCTAGACAGGGATAATAGGAAATGCATTTAAATTAATATAACTCATCGGATGAGGTAACCTTTGTCCATTCACAGAATCATTTAGGTTGAAAAAGACCTCTAGGATCATCTAGTCCAACCTTCAATCTGTAATTGCTTCTCAGGTGATCTCCGTAAGGAAACACACCGCATTGCTAATACTACTGGGATGAAGATAGTACAAGAGGGATGTACTAGCTTAGGAGCACTGCTCCTCTGAGCAGCACAAACATTAGGATGCCCAGTAGACCAGACAGACTCATACTGAGATGCACCGATGTGCTGCCTGAGGATGCATCTTCTCACCATGCAACTCCTCACCATTTTCTGAACAAGCTTCTTTTTTTTTTTCCCTCTCTATGTGACATAATGGCTTTGGTTTTATTAAGGTAACATGGTAGACACTATAATCCTATGCATGTTCAGAATGCAAATAGTTATCAGCAGCTCAGTGTTCGACACTGAAAAGTAAACAGACTCCAAGAGGAGAGAACCAGCTAAAAATAGTTATAATAATAATAAAGTAGCCATAAATGAGAATGATGGAAATCAAAGGTTTTTAACTATCAAAAAAAGCAAAGTTCTGGAGCAGCTCGGCACAGAAATCCAGGCTGGAGAAAAATGAAACAAACAAATAAATAAATAAAAAAGCCCGGTCAAACAATTGAGCGTTAGGCTATTGAGCCTCATAAATTTAACTAACTGTGGTCCTTAGTAGCACAGAGCTCATCATTTTCTTGGGTATAGTGACATATTTTGGCCTACCAGCTTTACCGTCCTTTGAAGCAAGCAAACTCCTAGCTTTTTTTCTGAATATTATTCACTCTTTGTTCCTTTTCTTCTTTTTGCTATAGGCACTGAAAATGAGCAAATGAGTATTACAGGCATCAGGGACAGGGATAGTGCTAAAAGCCATGGTAATACAGAGAATGCAGGTTTTAAAAAAAACTGCCAAGAAAATTAGTTCTTAGGAAAAAGGAGGATGCACATTTAAAAATAAAATTGGAACTTCTACTTATGTCAAAGTTACATCGAAACCAGCATTTTTCATCACTTTCTTCTGCCCTCAGACACATATATTGGGGGCCCAGTATATGAATTACTAGAGGAGACTTGTCTGGACTGTTCTGGTGCAGAGGGAGATGTTCCTACTGCTGGAGGGCATTTCCCCCAGGTATGGCCCTACAGGAGAGCTTGCCAAGACAGATGCTTTCCTAACCGGAGAGTAACCTGGGAAATCCCTACGTGTCCTGCCTGCACAGCGAGGCAGACAGATGCAAAAAAGCCTTGTTGTTGGTACTATTCATGACTCTTCGGTGACAGAAAAGATTATATAGCAGGGAGCAGTGGGAGATCTACAAATTGTCCTGTGTATAAGGCCCCTGTGTTCAGTGTTCAAGTACCACTAAGCTATACGGTGGGAACAGAGCTGGATAGGAATTTGTTTTCAGTGCTGCAGAGTATCTGAGAGTGTGCTGGCCTGATAAGTTGCTCTGCTTGTTTTTACAAATAGAAATTATTTTCCTACTTGTTCAGATTTCAGGGTCTTTTTTTCCTCATGGACACGCTGATGTACACATCATCATTGAAGGACAACTGAGGAACGTGAGGTGAGAAAAATACTGCTGATGACTTTTGGGTCTCTTCCCTTATACAGTCAAAGGAAAACCTCAGCCAAGAAAAGGAAATGATAAACCTTTGAGCCTGCCTAATTCATTCAGCCCATCAAAAGGCAAGGAGATACACACAGCCCCATTCATCCCAGTGTCCTTGCTCTGCATTAATAAGAGTTGTATCCTCTCTTTCAGGGGCTCTCAGTACATCCTTTCATTTTGGACAGTGCCTCATTCACCTGCTCCTGAAGTGCATAATTTCAGTAATGTCTATCTAGGAGGCCATCAGCCCTGCATACTTGATCATTTCCAATTAAAACAGCAACATCTGTGTTGCATGGGAAGTAAAAATGCTGGAAGACTAAGGAGGCCAATACCTAAGTTTAGCTATCAGAGGTGAACGTAACCTAATTTAAATGAGATGAAATTAGACCATTTGCCCTAATTTTCATGCATTTAGCATTATCTCAAGCATACTGATAAGGGTGGAGTGAACACTTGAGAGCAGCTGGCAGGCAGAATGGTCACTGTGGTCGGTTTACCACATCCACATACAAAGTTTACTTTCAAACGGCAAGCTAGATTTATAAAAATGAGATATAAGAGGAAGCTATCTGGCTCTCCAGGTGGGAAAGGGAGAATGCCAGCATCCTGCCTTCTAAACCACATTGATTCTGCCTCTGCTAGCCTGTTCTGGCTGTATATTGAAATAAACTCAATACTGTTTACCATTTTAGGGGAGAAGGTTGTTCTTTGAGAGGTATTGGTAGGAAAATTGGGATACAGGGGACTGTTTATTTGCATTTTGCTTTTTAATTAAATGTAGCTAAGAAGAGGAAAGCATCACTCATTTTGTCAGGCCATAAGGAGTGAAGGCATCACTAGTTCCACCTATTGGTAGAAAAGTAAAAATCATTTTACTTGCTTTCTAAAGAAAGGAATTCCAAGAATTTCTAGTGCCATCTATGAGTGAATACAGAGAATTGCCAGCGTTCCTCCCCTTGTTTTATACACACACACACACAAATATAACACAGACGTGAATGTTGCTCATCTTGCCTTCTCTAAGTTCAAAGATCTTGATGAATACAATCCTTTGGCAGCTATTTAGTACATGCACATAAATAAATCCAATTGGAACCAGGAAAACTTTAAAACTCATTCCCGTAGTGCAAGGCGATGACTTAACTGTCTGACATTCAGTCTGCCGTAATAATACCAAATTCTTAAAGGAAAGTCCAAAGGAGGTACCTGGGCGTAAGTCTCTAAACTTCCTAAATCAGAATGATCCAGGGTCAGACTCTGTGTTTGACTCAGAGCACACTCCAGAGGAACACCTTCCCACTGCCCACGCTATTGTTTAGGTTTTCAGAGACACATCCTAATGCAAATCAGCTGAAAATGGCAAAAGCTGCTGCAAAACCCAGTTGCTGTCTCCCACTCACCCCTAACAAGACAAGCATGATCTGCCTGGAATTCCCCACTGGATCTTCCTGGGAAGCAATTTAAAACCTCAGAATGATAATTATCTTTTTCAGATACAGTATAGATTGAATTTAAAGTGCTATTGAAAACACATCATAAGAGACTCTCAGAAGCAGGAAGATGGGAAATCACATACTTTAAAATTTCCTTTTTGAAGGTTCCCAAATGTACCAGTTTAAAAGTGTGCAATTTATCCCTGAGAGAGACTTTTTTATATCTCCTCAGTCTCCCTTACCTCAATGTATTTCCCATTTTTTCTCTCCAAAGAGGAGAGCAGCAAAGGAGAAGTAGCAATCCAGAAAATAAAGACTAGTTATATTGGATTTCATTAGAGAAAAATATTAAGAAAAAGACTAGAAAGTGTCTTGAGAAACATACTATTTTCCTCCAGGGAAAAAGTTAGGAGTTTACATTAAGGCAATACTCATATTCAGAACCTTCTCAGCACAAGTCACAACAGAAAATGTAAATGCTGTAATCAAAAGTGAAACACCAAGAAGATATTTTCTGGGTTTTTTTTCCTACTATGGTTTAAAAAAACCACCAAAAGTGCAAGCAGCTGTTCTGGGGCACAGAGTTAAAAGCAAACCCTGGCTCTAAGAGGTGTGAATGTATAAGCTGCTCAGAGCAAGGGGGCAGTAGGGCCCCCAACTCCAGAGGTGCTGAGGGACAGGTGAGGGGATGATGTTCACCCATGGTCTTTCCATAGCTCAGAGATGGCTTTCCAGCAGCCTGTGGGTGGGATTGCCTCCCCCCAGCCCCAGCACAGGGTGGTGGCTCCTAAGGCGTACTGGCCAAAAGTAGACAATGTACATTAGGGATGTGCCTCTGGGGTGCCTAGCAGGGCGAGATGCAGAATCAGGTCAGATCCAGAAGCACTTTCTAGGCTGACTGCAATGCCACCGAAGCACGTCTGTTGTTCTGGCTGTTAAAATCTGGCTGGGAATAAAAGAGACCCTGCACTACACAGATGTCATTGCTCCCAAGCAGCAGAGCCCTTTACTAAGCAGAGCATGCTGGATTAGCTCAGCTTTATAGTTTCATTTCAGTTCTTTGCAGGGATGTTTTCGCAGCAGTGCAAGCAATGTGTGTATTTTCATTACAAGGCTTCACTTCCACATTGGCCTAAATCAGATAAGATCATCTGGGCCAAATGAAGAGCTGAGTTTTCATACGTAAGTAGACAGCATCTCATTACACCATGGAGAGACACACGCAGGAGTAAAAATTGTGACATCTGCTCTGACGACAAAATTATTTTTAGTTTTAGGACAAGGTTCAACAAAAAACCTCATGGATTTATGACACAGTTTCTATGTTAAACAGTAAAGAAAGTCTCTTTTCTATTGTGCTGCTTTCAGTTTCTCTAGCAAGCAGAGTTTAAAGCAGGAGGTTTTCATTAGTCAGGGACTTCCATTCTCTTGACATCGGGTTCATGATGAAAATACAGCTAAGCGTGGATTCCCAAAGCAGCACTTAATCCAAAAATTACACCCAGAAACTGAGAATCCAAGCAAGCAATGTACATAATAGTACATTTCTCCTCATTGGGATGCATCAGTTGAAAATATGAGGGGAATAGAGGGTGAAGTTATATCAATTGTATTTTCACCTAAATATTTCCCTTTGAATAAGATTAATTTCTGTTAGTTTTGAGATCACATCTGATTTATAGTAGACTTGAATGAACTAGGGAATGTTTTCCGGTATGAAGCACAAACGATAGGCAAAAATCTAACAATGACATTTTCAAGGTAGTACATTGTAGTTCAGAGAATATGGATATACAAAATAGAAAAAGATATGCATTTGATTTCTAGTAGCCAAATGTCAGCAAGTTACTAAGAAAGACATTGTAATGCAGTGAGGAAGGGACTGTATCTCATAGGGGTTAGTACCATGGCATGGTGTGAAACACTCCCTAAGCTGTATTGCCCTGTTCTGATCTTTCACTTGTCACTATGATCCATCACGTTTCTGTGATGTATTTCCAGAGCACGTATTCCTAGATATTGTCTGAGGTCAAGGGAAACAATTCTTATTCCATCTAGTGGAAGATCAGTTGGGAAAATACACAAGTACTTCTCTATTTGGGCCTTCTGCATGTGCCCTGAAGCAAAAAGCTCTTCTAACAAATCCATGTGTGTCAGTAATTAAAATTTAACTGCAGATAAGCATTTCCCACGCACAGACACTTCTGCATGCTGCATCTTTTTCTGAGCCATGTATTACCACACCACAAAAACGTCAATTTCTTTATCCATGATTTATCTATTTTTGCACATGTCAAGAATCTGTGTAGATACACTGAGAAGCTATGGCACAACTGCTTGAAAATTTATTACAGGATGTGTTACCGCAATTTCAGCACATTTCCAACCAATAATGATAAGTAGCTTTTAGCCAAAGTCCTCTATCTGACCTGGCTGCCCAAGGAATTACCTTTCTTTCTGTAAGACGTCACCACGGAAAGGACAAGGTATGGTCCCTCAATGGGAAAAGAATAGGAGCAGTTTCAATTTTCCACTGTGCATTAGTAGATATACTTTTATTTTCCTAAAGGTTGATGAGTCTTTGTTGGTTTTGTTGGAGGGTTTTGTTTCAGTTTGTTTTGCTTTGGTGTTGGCTTGGGTATTTTTGGCTTTAAGAGAAGCAGCAAGGATGTGCTTCAGTACTAGGGAAAAGTGACTATGTATTCATTTCGTGGTTGTAGTCTACACACTGCTATTTGTGTGCATGTTTAAATTGCATGAATAAAACCAAAGAGAAAACAGTTGATTAAACAAAACAGAAAAATCACAACTATATTTGAAAAAAGCCAGAAGAGATCTTAAAGAAGCACACTCTCAGGCAGCAACTACCATGCACATTCCTGTGTGGGAACTGAGCCCAGAAGATGCCCTTTGGTTTTGTCCTTGAAAATAGTGAGTCAAGGGAAGGAAATTTCAATTAACTAGAAAGCAGAAGGACAAGTTTCTAGAAAATTCTTCTGAGAGTTACAAAAATAGATCCTTATTTTTCTCTTCCTTATTACTTGACTCTGGCTGCATTGGTGTGGACATATAATAAAATCAACCAAACAAATCTCTACCAAACCCAGAAACCCAAAGCAAATCAATTTAACACCTTTTGCCCAAAACGACGTGTTTAGAGAAAGGATTTGAAAGAGTTAAACCAGTTTCTCCTAGCTTTCCCAATAAAACCTTTTATTTTAGTCCTTTCATATTTTCACATGTGAATAGTATTTTTCAACATAAATTAAGAAAATGAGTCCTGAGAAAATGGGCCCACAAAATAGTGTAATAACCCCAAAACTTCACAGAACAAGTTTCAAATGAAAGGCCTTTTTTTGAACTCAAACTAGTGGGTTTCTTCCCCCTTCATCTTAAAGTAAAAACAAACCAAAAAAGAAACTGCAAGAGAATTGTTTTCCCCCAGTGATTTGGTTCAGCTATCAATTCCACTACCACCAACTTGCCCCCCACCCTCGACAATTTCCTTGCTCAGCTCCACTTATGACCTTTTTTTTTAAAAAAAAAG
>JAVSBS010001713.1:122784-156242 GCA_033124195.1 Coracias cyanogaster
TACTACCACTGAAAAAGGAGCACTATTGTTTGTGAACGAAACCCCTGAAAGGGAAATATTTCATGGTTAATTTTTAACACAGTCAAAAGTCTTCTCTTCTAAAGAAGTTGAAAGTCTTAACCACTGCTTGAACTCTGTATGATCCTGGGAGATGGACAGGAGGCCAGAAATGTAGTGATTCCCTACCTCTTAGAGTTGCGGCATGTCACATTTCCATCCTCCCTTCAGCAGGGGTGCTTATGATCCACGCACCATATTTACATTACTGCCCATCAGTGGAACTTAGTCAAATAAATATCAAATCCAGCACTCACAAGTCCATCTAATTAAAAGAAGTAGAGTTGAACGAATTAAGGAAAAAGTAACCAGCTTAAGCTATTCTAACACAAAACATCTGAAGTTGATCTGGTGTCACATATCTGGATCATTACTCTGGTATTTACAGTATTGTGAATACTATATGTTAGGTGCCCCAGTAAAAATCCTTAATGGGAGAAGTTGTGACTGATGCTGGCTTTCAGCTGAGCAGCATCCAAGGTCAGAAAGGTCCCTTGGCACCGCACCTCAGACGTGCTTGGGTAACTCTGAGATCCCAGAGCCCGGATGCAGCAATTCACACAAACAAGAGTCAGAAAACAAGAGCGTGTATCATGTTTAGTACAGCACATGTCAGACAACAGCTGGCCAGATGCACAGTTTTCCAGGATAGTGTGAGAAAAGTTATTCCTTTGGAGGACTTGATGAGACTTGTGCATACTGTTCACCATCCAGAGTCTTGCTCTAGCTTCTAGAGCAGGCAAAAAAGTCAGGGTCCCTGTTGTTTGCCTGACACTGACATTGGACTGGTCCGGAGCAAATCCACCAGCATCCCTCCCTGCACTTTCATTTTCCTACAAAACAGACAGTAGCCTAGCATGTTCTACAGCATTAGGAAGCCAAAGGGGTGTTACCAGGCCTTTCTAGGACCAAAACTTGGATTTTTTTTTTTAAATCCATTCATTTTAAAGACTTACTAACAGAAATTTTGTTCTAAGTAATGGAAAAATGACTGCTCAAGCATAATATTCCCCCAGAAGCATTAGTGTAACCAGGCAAAGTCAGAGCACAGAGCAGAACTAATGATTTTTTTGTACCTTTCCATTTGCAAATCTATACAAGCGATAAGCAAACATGAACTACACAGGCCTATGCTATTCTCTGAGTCATAGAAAAAGTGAATATAATAGCTGGCACAAGGGAAGCTGAATGAATTTTCATCAAGCCTTTTGTATATTAATGACATGATATACTGCTCAGCAGTGAAAAGACAAGCTTCAGAATGCTGAAGAAAGCCCCTAAGACCCTTCAAGAGAGGCAGTGTCCTCTGGTAGAACCTCATCATGTCTCAGTGTAAATGCTGCAAGCCCCTTGTTTATGCCAGATGAAGGCAGCTCGCACATGAGGCTTGAGCTTTATCCGATGACAGCTGAAATCAAATTTCTTCCTTGGAAAACATGCACATGTTCCCACGGTCCCAGGAAACAGTGGACCCCTAAAACAGATTGCCTCAGCTGACCTTGCAGAATATAGATATTAAAGCTCTGTTAGGCCAGTTTGCCAAGTTCTGCAATGGCTAGAACCTCACAGCCTACCTGACACTTTGCATGGGCCTGTAACTGCAGCCCCATTACTGTGTACAGAGCGAGCAGGCTAGATGATGTTACCTGCAAGTGCTCCTGCAAAAGGTGACCACAGTGTCTGGATAAACAGCCCAGGGGCCACTTCTGCAAGAAAACAGTGAATCTGCCCAATATTCAAGCTCTGTTGTCTCAAGGCTTTTGCTTGCTTCCTCAGTCATGAACGCTATTGTGCTTACAGTTTTATGAGTCAGGAGTTGAGATGCATCTGGCTGTAGGGAAACTGAGAGGAATAAAGGGCTCTCCTTCAAGCTTAGCTAAATGCCAGGCTTTTTATGCAAAGGTGCAGCCTGCAGTATGCTAACTACACAGCCCTTAAGGACACGAAGAAATCAGGCAGCAAAAAGCAGTAAAGAAGTTATATGGCTTGCCAGATAGCCTTAAAAAAGAAAAGCTTAAAAGCAACTGGGTTTAGTCATAGCTTTGCCTTGGAACAACATGGTAGCTCTCCCTTGCAGAGAGTAATGAACATCTTGACTAATGAAAACACAAAGGGGCTGCCCAAGACCTACAACAAAAACCTCTGCTTTATTCAAGCCATTTGACTTCCACAGTGCTGGGATTTCCTTGGGCACTTGCTGGGAGGCTGTTACAAAGGATCGGACAGGATGATACTTTCAAGTTGACAAGTACAGGAGATTCTGGAGAGCAGACTCAGATCCACAAAGAAGCAAAGGCTACAAACAAGTATGTAAGATGCCATATGTTAGATTAAGCATCCTTTCCTAGAATCTAGAAGGATCTAGAATCCTTTCCCTTCCTGAGGACACAGCTTCCAGCCAAGCAGATCTTGGAGATGAACCACGACCACCTTTCTGATTAAAGTTGTCCATTTACAGGGCTTTCCAGGAGTTATTTTCTTGTTCTGAGTTAAGCCATCGCATTAAGTGGCAGAGACTGCAGCAGAGCTGTAAAACTCGCTGAGAATCCCTTTTGCTTACCCATTGCTCCAAGGAAAGTCCCGCAATTACAAGTGACAAGGCAATTTGGCACAACAAGAGGGATTTACCACAGCAATTCTTATGATTACAGGGGATCAAGTGGAGTGTCCAGCTCCTATCCCTGTGACAGAGGTCCCTCCCAAGCACTACAGGAGCCATAGCGGTCACTGCAGTCAGCAGGTAAGACTAGCTGTAAGCTGAGCTGTAGGGAAATGTGTCACCTTTCAGCCACTCCTCTTAAAGCTCAGCGTGTGTCCCCTGTTAAGTACCAAAACGATACACGCAGCAGAAATAGAGATTAAAGAATACTTGATGCAAGAAAAGCTCCCGGCTAAGATGTTTTCTCTGCCTGCATCCCTTTCTCCAGCAGTGACACCTCTCATCCCAGGAATAAATTATCCACATATTTCTGAACACTGAAGCAAACACAAGGGCTTTTTACATCTCTCTCAACCCTGCCTTCTCCATACAACAGTTGTTTCCTATTAGAGCCAGCTTCCACCAGCATCTCCCACCCTCCTTGCTTGCAGCAGCTGATTTGGATAATGACTTAATGTTTTCACCTTAGTTGTTCCCTAGGCTATGGGGGAGGAAAGGGGAAGGAAGAGAAAGTGAATGCAAGGGAATGTCAAGAACTTTCCTTAGATAAAATATTCACATCTTACAGCGAGTAATACATGGGAATGGAAAGCATTTAACCAGCTACATCCAAGCCTAGGGCACTGGAGCAGAGGACTGTACCAGCTTGCTGGTGATGCCTTACAAACAGCACAACAGTCCAACAGCAGACACAGGATACACACACAAAAAAATCCTTAAGGCTCCTGCTCCACCAGCACGGATGCTGTGTTCATGTGCAGCAAGACCACAGGAGAAATTCTTCAGAGGTTTCAGGGCAGCCTCAGCTGGAGGTTAGGCTGTTCCATGCTGCTGATTGGCAGGAACTACCCCCAAAATGATTAATGGAGGTTTGCCTTGCAGCTGTCTTCTCACCCCTATTCTGTGCTCGCATAGGACCCTCTCACCTCAAGCTTCCCGGTGGCCATAGCAACATCCCTAATATTGCCTGGAGTACCAGGTCTTCCCTCCTTTTAAGCAGCCTCCGCTCTAGGAAACAGTCCTTTTGAGTAGCAAACCTGCGTACTTCACACTTACAGCCATTCTGCTCTCTGACCACTTCACAGCAGGCTAACATTTGCCAGCTGCAATTGGCCCGGCACATCGCTCTTGCCTTCCACTGCCAGCTACCAGCACTGATTACCGGTGATTGGCTTCATTGGAGAGTAACAGTGTGACACGCCAGCCCCAAAGCATGGGCATCCTTACCTGCTGCCAGCATTTCTTAGAGTAGCCTCTTCTGCCATTCATTGAGGGGAGGTCCTTGTCCTGTGCAGGGCTCAGCTCTGCTTGTTGCATCCCAAAGGGTCAGGTCTCTCCTCTCTTCTCTAGCCAGAGGGCTGGCTGGACTAAATCCCAGCCAGTCCCTTGGTAAGAGCTGCTGAATCAACCTAGACACGCCTGCAGTCAGGAAGCGGGCATCCCACTCAACCAGGTGAGAAAATGCTCATCTGAACACGTATTGTAACCTGGGCAGTTGGAACATCCATTTGTATGGGTACCATGCTGCTGTGGGAGCTGCTCATCCTCCTGCTCTTACAAGTTAGATGTCTCCTTTAGTGTTAGTTTCACCCCCACAGAGACTTAAAAGTAAGGAACCCTAAGGGATTTTGTGAACTTCCCTGTTTGCTACCTCAAGATACACATGAGAACATCTAGAAACCACTCCTCAGAATTCACAGGGGGCCAACAAGAAAGGGGGAAGGAGAGGGAGCACAGAGGCCATCTCGTCCCTCATACAGGCTCCAGGGGACCTCTCAGCACTTGTGGAAGCCCAGGAACACTGACCCCTGCCCATGCACTGTTTGGCAGATAATTCAGATAATGGCCATGTCAGGCAGAAACTGCCACTCTGAATCAGCTCTGTTCATTGTATTTCTCTTTCAGATCGCTGTTTGTGGAAGCGTTCCAACAGGCTTTGCTTCCAATGCACTTATTACTCTTTAAAAAACTGACAGACTACCTCTAAGGCATCCAGAAGCATACATACGGCTTGAAGGAAAGATTTTTTGTTTGGTTAAGCCCTTCAGTGCTTTCAGATTTAATTCATTTATGCAAGGAGATAAAAAATGTAATTGCAGGCCAGTGTATTTCCAGACAGCTCTAATCATCATTAGCCTTTCTGATTACTAAGTAAACAACTTGCTTAAGTATTGATCATAAATCTATGATATCACTTGGATTTATTTTAGCTTTGCACATTAGCATCATCTGCTGTGAGAGGCAAATACAATAGATTTGCTTTCCTATTGCTTGTCAGAAAATTGCACATGTGCTACTTGAGTATCCCAGGCTCAGATATTGCATTCCTCCCCTGGGGTCTAACAAACAAGAATTTCAAGAGGGCAGAAAATGAATTTCTAGCCCAAGGGAAAGCATTTGATGAAAAAAGTTGCATTGTTAATAGTTTTCATGGAAAATGAGATGAACTTTGGGGATGAAAAAAAAACAATGCTGGCATGGTTTTAGCTCTAAGTGCCACTGAGGGCCTGATAAGAGACGTAATTTGTAATTTTTGAGCCCAGTCTCTTCTGCACAGTGTGGGTCTCAGTTAGGCTCATACAAGGCATGCCTTACTGGATGTAGGGTAGGAGGAAGAGTAGTGCTTCCTGTGAGAGAAGTCAGGAAAGGAAGGCTGCCTGGTAAAATCTAAAATATAATTCAGGAAGCATTATGACATCTGGATTGACTAAAGAAATCATTATTTTCATTGGATGCATTCTTTTTAATAATGAGATTCTCTTTACTCCTGTGAATAGCAGGCACTTGCCACAAAAGCTGTGAAAGACCCATTTGTCCAGCAGAAATGTCAATAGAAAACAGTTAGGTCAGCTTTCGTAGTACCACCTTGTACTTTGAAAACAGCAAGCAAAGTAACGTTCCTGTTTCCTCCAGAAGGAATCGATGGCAGACAGGCAGGGTGGATCTTAGGGTTGGACAGCAAGTCATTTTTAGTCACAGATCTGCTGCTCTGCTCATTGCTTCCTCTCCAGAAGAGAGAAAAAATGCATCATTGCAGTAGAGTCACTGCATGCACTGCCACATCGCTTCCTTGAAAGTGAGGTATGATGACTGCAGAAATCCACCTTTATTGGTTTTGAATTCATTACGAGTAGCAAACTGAGGTGCAAAAAAAAAAAACCACATAAAAAATCCAAGCAGGCCCAAGAGATCTTACAGGAGCTCCTGGCAAGGCAGCGTGCAGCTGAGGGAACCAGCTTCTTCAACCTGCTAATTACCTCGATTCATTTTCAAAGAAGGGCATAAAATGTCACAATGACATATTTTACTTTAACTAATCAATGCTGCAGGCTGCAAAGCGGAAGAAAACAGCCTGATGAATTCACAAGAACTGTTTTCAGAAACCTCTTGGGGTTTTACGCTTAGCTGTTGCAACACAGAAGAGGTTAAGCAATGAAAAGGCAGGCGAGCTGCTTGCTTCTCATCTCTAATGGGGTGGCCTTCAGAACAGGAACAGCTATGTGCTAAATGCTCTGTTTTGATCGAGACCAGACACAGCAGCTCCCTTGTGCTTTTCTACCAGCTGCATTGCCAGTGCTCACATTAGTCAACGGTTGGACTTCTTCCTCTGTCTTCAGCAAACAGCAGCAGATGTGCTTCAAAGAGCTTGAGAGCTTCCTTGGGAGTCACCCACTGAATTAACGCTGCAGCAGTGGTAGGACTCAGGATGGCTTCAAGTCTCAGGTGGTGAGAAAGACATGCCAAGCCATCTACTGTGTGATTCTTCCAAGGGCTGGACGAATGAAGCAAGCTCAAGCTCTTCTGTTTTGTTTTTGCTCTTGTTAAATATGGACAGAGCTTGGGGGTATTCATGGAGGAGGTCCTGTCCCTCCCCTTTCCCCAAACTCTCTGCTTACCACTGACACAAACATGCTTTCCCCTCCTCACTGGCATGCGCAGATGCTTCTCCCAGCCCTTTGTATCAGACTCCCTCTGCGCTCCAGATCATGTGTGCACTAAATGGAAAAAACACAAACAATTTCCTGGAATAAATTCAACCATAAAAACAAAGTGCCATGAAATTAGAAGGTTTTTTAGCAAAACGTACTTTCTATTTATTTTAAAAATAAAAAAACCAGTCTGCAGAAAACCTCCCGTTAAATTAATAGACCAGTTGAAAAGGAACTAAGCCATTGATCAGAAAGTAATCAGAATACCAAAAGCTTGCTATGTGACTGGACTATTAAGAAATGGGTTTATAGCTGTTTAGGAAGGGCCAATAAGGAAAAAAAATATTATTTTGCTCTATCAGTTAACAATTTTATTTATTTTTGTATTTTGTCTTTATTCTGACATGACACAAAGATAAACTTAGAAGTCTCTACTTAGTAATAAAAATGAAGGACGAAGCATGAGATACACAAGAGGTCTGCTACAGGTCATCTAACAAGGAACAGTAGGTAAACAGTTTCCATTTATTTTCTTTCTCTTTTTTTTTTAATGTTTTTTTAAAGCCATTAGTTAGAGACTTCAGTAGCCTTCTCCTTTCCCAACAGAAAGCTACGAAACAGGCAAGAGGCTCAAGAGCTTCTTGGGACACAATGGCAATGATTTTCTGGAAAGTTAAAGGGAAGAGGGAGTTTTGAAGGACTGGGAGGTCTCTAAAGAAACAGTACTAAAAGCGCACGCACATGCTATGCCAGCGCGGAGGAAGCCTAGCGGGAGAGCAACTTAGCTCTGCCAGGAGCTATGCGACAGCTTGAAACTTGAGAAGAATAAGCAGAATAGGAAATAGGGTAGTGTTACTCAGGAGAAGCATGATAGAAGAGCATGAGTTTATATGTGTAAAATCAAAGGCCAAAGACACAGAACAGACCTGGAGAACAGCAACATTAACAGGAAAGTATGTAAATTAATATATTAGCGAGACAATAATGACTGCTGCTCAGTGGGAGCAGCTGGCACTGAAGAGCAGAGCAATTAATGCCGCTTTGCTTTAGTATTCTCTGAAAAGCATCCAGTGAGGATGTGGATGGGCAGAAGAATAATGCCCAGGGAAGGGGTGGAAGTGCTAAGATGATAGCAGAAAAGGAGCGAGCCAAAGAGTAATCTGGTAGGATAGAAAACATCTAAGCTTAACTGGCTAGACCTGAGGAAATGCACCCAGGGTGCTTGTCAGCCTGCAGGAGAACCTAGAGCACAGTGGAGCACTTAGAGAAGGAATAGCATTAAGTAATAGGAAAAGAGACAAGAAAGATTTTTACCTTAGAAAAAAGACTGAAATGTCCAATAGTGCAAGTGGCTTCAATTCCTAGAAAAGCACTGAAACAAATCATCTAATTATATGCAGATCTGCAGCAAGAACCAAGATACAAGGGACCACCATCACCAACTCATTAAAAATGATCGTGTCAAATCAAGTTTTTAACCCATTTCCACACTAGGATGTAAAATCTGTAAGAGGCTTGGGTTATTGAAGAGTTTTTTTGGTGATGTTTTCCCCCTGATGTTTTGTTTTTAGGTGGTTTTTTTTGTTCTGCATTCCAAATCGCTAGGTTTGAAAGGAGAAATAATCGGTCGCTATGTGAAACAGACCAATTTGAGGGTCTCTGAGAACACAGTTTAATAATGTGCCATGAAATGAGATCTCTTTAAGGTTTATATTTATCTATTTTACACCCACTATTTTGTACCTCTGGATATCCAGACCACGAGCTTGCTCCCCACTGTGACACCAGCTCTACAAAGTATTTCTCTCAGCTGCACGGTGAGAGTAAGATTTACATGGCACCCTGGGGTGCACAAATGCCAGATGAATGTAAATACACATTTCTGCGTGCACATGAAAGCGCACTGCAGTGGCATCCGGGGCTGTTTTAAAAATAATTATCTGCATTAGTCATGGGGTTGAGCAAGGAAAGCTTTTATAGAGGCAGAGTTGTCAGCCTCCATCCACACACAGTGGTGTGTGGGGAGGAGCAGGCAGAGATCTAGACTATTAAATCAGTTGATAAATACCTTACACCACTTAGCATGAAAAATTAAGCTGTGAATTATACAACATGTGAATTATCTTCTGATTTTATTAGGCAGGAGCTCACAGTACAACGTTACAGTTGGGTTGCAACTCCCAAGAAGTCAGACTCTTGGCTGCACAACTGAAGAAGGGAATTCAGTGTCTACCGTCAGCGACACAGATCTTCAAGGGACATCTGCAATTTGTTTTGTACAAAAACCCCCTATTTGCGAGCTGTTGGCTATGAATACTCTACCTCCTCCTCCAAGTTTTTCCAGATCTTCCCTCATGTAGATCAAAAACTACTTAGCTAAAAAAACATATCCACTGCAAATGAACTACTGCAAGAAAAGTACATTTATCAAGATACTCATTATAACTACAGAAAAACCTTCACAAAAAGCCTACACTCAACCAACCTTTGATGCCCATCCTAAAGGAAAACCATTAGCATAGATGAGTTGACCAGGTTCTCATAGGACACATCCAAAACCCAACATAGGACCACAAACACAGGGGGCAGGAGTGGCCCATTAGAGGTCACCAAGGGGTGATTTGCCAGCCTTTGCCAAATCATCCCCTCAGAGAGGAATGTCTCCAAGGATGGAGGAACAGCACACCAGCCTCAGGAGCAGGGACCTGGTGGTCACTGTGCTGGGGATGGTGGAGAGCCTCTGAGCACTGCAGCTGCTTGAGGAAGGACACACGGGCCTAGGGAATTTCAAGTGAAAGGCAGGAGGCTGAGAAGCTTTGGGGATCCACAGCAGGAGAGACCTGGTGGGTGGCTGCAGGCTTTTCACTGCAACAGAAAGGGGGGAAGAGGACTCCCTGCAGGCTGTGGTACCAGGCTGGACCAGCAAGGTGTAAGTGGTGGGTGACCTGAGTGGTGGTCTTAGTTGCAATAACTGATGTGGACATAAAAGAGGAAGATAATAACACCTGGAAGTTGTGCACTGTGGTCCAGAAACCTGGTTACTTGCAAGTTATCAAGAGACAGAAAACAATCAGATTCCTCTCCTCTCAACCATCCCTTGGCCCAATTCACCAAGTTCCCCTCATCTAAATAAATCAAACAACTGACAACCACCAGCCACTGAAAAAAAAAAACCAAACTGACCACAGCTTTCTAATTGTTCCACCTCCAATAGATAAAACTAACTAACCTTTTCAACAAAAATTCTGAATTATCCCCTTTTCCTTTAGCAACCACCTACAACACATGCACATAACCGGTGGCTGCAATGCAGACACCATCTGT
The DNA here is from genome assembly GCA_033124195.1 of Coracias cyanogaster. Lineage (NCBI taxonomy): Eukaryota > Metazoa > Chordata > Aves > Coraciiformes > Coraciidae > Coracias > Coracias cyanogaster. Next base: position 132,754 of record JAVSBS010001713.1, read on the forward strand.
TCCAGCACAACAGCAACTCACCCACTTCTACCCACTCGGCATGACCAGAATTTAACATTGCCTGCATGCTGTATGCGCAGGGGAGGCACATGTGTTGTGAGCGATGGAGGAGCAAACTAGGACAAGGAAGGGACAGTCACTGCTAGAGAAGGAGCACAGTGCAGCTGAGATGAAGCCCTCTCTTTGGGAGGATGTCAGCCTGGCTACACTCAAGAAGGGAGGCAAAAAAAAAAATTCATCCTAGGAGAACCAAACGTTTCACTATCTTGTAAACTGCTTAGTCCTCACGCAGTCATCCAACCCTATTGCTGCCTTACCACCAGCTACAGCTAGTAATACAACTGGTTTTCGTGTGGAACCTCTCTGTGTAGAATTCCACTGAATATTTTTCCACAAGTATGGCATCCCATGGAATGCATGTAGATAATTATGGGAGCTGGCATCATCCTTGGCATGGGCAGAGGACCACAATTTATCCTGCAAGTTCAGTTCCCTGCTCTGACAGTTCTGCTCCGTGGCTGTAAGCAGCACACACTCTCTGCACCTAACCTTACCCATCTGGAGAACAGATATAAATAACCGCATCTCACATAATTGTAAATCAAACTTTGCTTGGCAACAAGACACAAGATGTTCACAGTACCTTGTCCTTTGGGGGCTATACAGAAAAGTATTCTCTTTTGCAAAATTTCAGCTATTGCTACTTTTTTCCCCCTCTCCCATAAATAGTGAATGCAAGAAAGCTAGCAAGATCCTTGCACTGGAAAAGTAGACTTTTTTGGTATGAACTTTTTAAACAATCAGTGCAGTTCCATCAAGATCCTATTTCCATGTAGCAATAGGATCACAATGAAAGCAAGTTTTTTGCCCAAGGCTTCAATTATCTTTCCAAAAAGGGCTCTGCACTACGTGGGCTTCCTCTCAAGGCACATTGCCAGTGCTGTACTTCCAGTTTCCATGACTTTCTTCTTCCTTGCTTGCTACAGTTGGATAATCCAGGCTCCATGCAATACCATTCCCTTTGCTCGTGGATGCTTCAGAAACTCTCTCAGTTCAATTAGCCCAAATTCTGCTCCTAAAATGTCTGCTAAAATTATTTGTGGCATTGTTTCTGTTACTGAGTAGTTCTTAAAGCAGAGTACATTTGATTGTTTCTGTATTTAGCCTGACTAGAAAGGAGGGTGTCATACACCTGCTGCTTTATATACCATGGTTTTGTTGATTGTACACATATAAACTGTTTTGTCTCTGCTCTGAACTAGCTTGAAAACCCTTTGGAAGTGGGATTACATTTGATAGTTATTTGCACAGCATCATGTGCCCTAATTATAACAGACGACAAACTTGAATAATAATTGGTTTGACTGAGGAAACAAGACATGATACGTAGGTCAGTCTGTTTAAATATATGCTGAATGCAATCATAGCTAAAATATTTTATTCTCTGCCATCTGAACTCCCTTAAATATCAGGAAATCACTTTTCTAAGTCATTAGCCTTAAAAAAAAGTCCTCAATCTACATAACCTTGTAATGACAGAAAAGCAAATAGTTTGCACAGGTGGTAATAAAGCAAGCAACATTCACCGTTAATTGAACAAGTAAATCTATGCATGTATTACAGGAATCTGCAAAAACAAACACTATGCATATAAAAAATAAACCCAGGTTATAACAGATGTTTTCAATAGTGTGAATCAAGGTTTTACTTTAGTACAAAGATTGCTGTGGCACAGTAGAAAAACACACTCCTTATTTATACATTATTTATATTACCTGCATTGCCAACTTCATTTTAAACTCCCTGCTTTTTAATTATCTTTATAGTTGAGATATCATGAATTTATGCCTTCTCTGTCCTTTTTGGAGCTACTTTTGTTATTCACTTGTGTTCTATTTTAGATATATGTATGCACACATATATACATATATCTATATATACACTCCCTTCCTATCCACTTGATAGGAAAAGAGACAGTATTTGAAAGAAATGCCATTTAAGCACATCTTTAAGATTCCTCTTGTAATAGCAGTTGCTAAGATGGAGTTTCTTAGTTACACAGCTCAGGAGCTTTTTTAACCAGGCCAGTTCTGAGTACTCACTGCTGTATGTGTCCGGTAACAGAGAACAAATGGAAAATCACAATATGACCTGTATCAGGCCATGAAAGAGGCCTTATAGAATGGAAGAAACCTTCCCACCCCAAAAGGGGCTCAGGCTTGCTGTAGCAACCCCTGCCAGCGAACTGCCTGTTCTCCTTAGTTAAAATCCAAGAGGAAGAGGGAGAAGGAAGAAACTCCTTCCAAATTGTCATCCTCCTGCTTTTGCCAAAGGTCTAATCACACTTTGGTCCTGTAGGCCTTCTGCACAGCATCTAGGCTCTGTTCTGTCCTGACTTTACTTGAGCTGGAAGTTCTGCTTCTCCTCAGTTCCTGCTTTACTCTTCAGCAGTAGGCATATTATTCACTGTATAATGACATGTCATTTGATGCAGCAGGCAGAGCTACACAAGCAGCAGATGTGCAATATCACAGCAATTTTACTGCGAGCAATTCTCACAGAGGACAAAAATGACATTCTCTATTCAAAATGTAAGTGTCCTTAGGAATAAGATTTCTGAGGAACCCCTAAGCAAAGGGAGTAGATATTCCTGTAATAGTATTTCTTAAACTCAAACAGGCCCAGCAGCACAGGTGAAAATAATACAGATGTGAGTCTTTGGAACAAAACTCAACATTTGCAGCCGGCCTGGATCCAGCAAGAAATATCTTCAAAGGGAATATGCGTTTCCCTTTTTGGCAGGTAACCAGGCGGCTAGAATTGGGACATCCTTTTAGGATAAGCCAAGTCCTTTTATACATAATCAAGTTGGCCCTTTTTTAAACCAGCCAGCTTATGCTAACTTGGAATCTGTATAAACAAATGCAAAGCTCAAGAGTGACACTGTATTTAGATTACATTTGTATTAATTCTTCTGAATGTGCATGAGCAGAGCTATCCAAATTAGACCTCAGGACCCACATACTCAAGACGGACAACAAATCGCTTTGTAGTTTGCAAAGATTAACATTCAGTATTTATTTTTGAATGAGAATTTATCAGGTCCAAAAGCTCAGAGCATTTGTACTGACACAGAAAGCTTTGAAGGCCAAGCTTAAGACCACACACATGAGTCATCAGCACTCTTAGGGTATTCCGTGGGGTACATTGATGTATACAGAGCTGGTTTTCACACCCCCCCTCCACCTTGGTATTACCATGACACCCTAGCCCACACTATCACTTGTGCCAGCGCAACCTGAGTGCCCCCGATACAACTACCTGCTACGCTTGAGAGACGGACCTAGTGCTCAGGAAACTTTTTCCCTCAGTGCCAAATAATTTTTTTTTTTTTTAAATTGTAACCAATGGATGGAAGAACTAAAGGCTCCCATTGTGGACAGTGGTGTTGGTGGACGCTAAACTCAATGAAACAGGAAAAATACAGCAGAATACATACTTCTGCTTTAGAATGCAGGATGTTGCAGGTGTCTGAGGTCCCCAGTAGCACTGTCAGACTAACTCACAAGACTGCACGTGAGTCACACTGAGTCTGGCCTTTCAGGATGCTGCAGTGAAATACTGATGTCCCTCATCTCTGGAGACAGACCTGGGAAACTGAACTGGCTCCAAACTCGTGAGATCAGTGGCAGTGATCACAATCTCCCCAAAGGCATTTCTGTTACTCTCACGCGGTCCTTTTTAACAAATGAAAAACTTCCGTCATGCAAATGAAAGACAAGCTTTCATAGCAGATGAGCTTTTTCACATGCTACCATTGTATATTTTTTAGTACATGTAAACCAGTGTAGTTACATTATATTAGGATTGAATCCCAAATGATGATGAAATTGGGTATTTTGTAATTTGTATGATATTTGTTAAAATATTTTACTTTGAGTACTGTAAGGAACACAAGTTTAAATTGAGTCACTGCTTGAAAATTTTTATATCACTGAGATATGGCACCAAAAAGCTATATGTGGGAATAATACATGTATCGGGAAATGTCAGTTTGACATATGTATTCCAATTGTCTTTGCCTGACATGAGTTACATAAAGACACCATACTCCCAGCCTCCTGGCAGAGCACCCTGTTCCTCAGTGGGGTTACTGGTACCATAAGGATTTTAAAGGTTTGCCTTGTGCATAAGAAGGGAATACCTTGGTGCTTTGCATTGTCTGAAATCACCCTTAACACTGGGCATGTTAAGGGTGTCGTCTTCTTACTAGATATCAGCTGCACAAATCTTGATAAGAAAGCCATGGGCTTGGAGTTAGTGCTGCTTTATCTCCTCCAAAAGGTGCTCCTGCACCCTGTCCTGCGAACAAGCTGTGAAGACACCAGTACATCTTTCTGGAAGCTGTTTCATATGGATTTCCAGCAAAACCTTCATCATGGTAGCTTTCTCCACACCTATGAAATATTCCAGCTTGCATGTATATCCCATATTCCAGCTGCCCAGATGCTTGGGTTTGGTCTTGTAATTTCTTTCACCAAGATTTCATTGAACTCCTAGCTTCTTTATGAATCGTTATTGGCCTCAAGCTTAAAAAGACTAATCCATAGGCAGAGCAATGTCTTGTAAACAGCAGAAAATGCTTACTAACAATCATCCCAGCTCCTAACCGAATCCCAGACGTGTTTAAAAGTCCATGCTCTATCCCTCTGGTAGCGTTGGATTCACTCTTCAGCGTGTTTTCTGTTTTGAAACTCATAAACTTGCATTTTACATACACATGTAAACAAAAAAATTCAAGAATAGCACCACTGGGCTCTGGTTTGTTGTGAAAATGTGACAACCAGCATGGAGCAACACAGGCCGTAGAAGATAAGACTACTTGGACACTTCTGAGATGTACCACGAAGACATGGGGAATCCCAAAAGGAAGGGCAGTCTGCACATTTTATACATAAAAGCAACAACGAAATCTATGCTCAAACCATTATTTAGGTGACTTTGTATCTCATGAGTGCAGAGGTTTATTGGTCTAATTAATTGAAACAATCCTCTTTTAGACAAAGTGTTGCAAGTGAAATATTCTTAACAATTTGTGGCTTACTTGGTTGCTTTACTTCTCCAGCAGGATATTTATGAAAGAATGACACACTGTATGAATATGGAGCAGACGCTTTCCATGCATGTTTGCTTGCTTAGATAAAATTCAAGCTGCAGCCATGTGCAATTTCTTTTTAAAAGGATTAAAAAGGACAGTAACTTTTTAATCCAATTCTCATTTCCTTCTTGAATAAAGCCACAGTAAAACCATATAGCCAAAAATGCTTTATTACACCATTAGCCATATAACCAGTGAGCATAAAATGGTGGCTGTAGTACTTTTGTTCAGAACAGTTCTAAACCCCAAGAAAACTCTACTGAAAATGTTAACCAATACTTTACTCCTATAAAAATAAAATAAAAAAAAGATACATTCATTTCAAGAAGTGTCTACATTTTTAAACAATAAATTAAGCTTTTTAATATCAACATCAATATACATTTCAAATGACTTAAAAGTACAGCTTAGGATACAAAATAAACTCTTTCCTTACCTTCCAAATACATTCTCTTATTCCTTTAACGCACTGGCACCTAAGATCTCAGAAGAAACTATAGACTGCTACAGAAGACAAAGTCACCGAACAGATATTATCTTCCAAGATTTTTCTACAGCTCTGACAAAAAAAACACTAACTGAATGTATATGAAAAGACAAACAGTGACTACAGTAGTGGAATCTTTCGTAAAGCTTGCAAAAAACCCCAAAACTTTGGTTTTCCCAGCTGTTATGTAATTTATTCCAGTAGTATTAAGCACATTTCTTTATCAGTTGCAATGAAGGTCAGTTTTAATTAACTGTAATTTCTTGTTATGAATGCCTGGCAGATTTTCAAAGCCTTGACAGGACTGTCCCCTTTATTTATCTTGTATTTCTTTATTAAGGTTACACAATGAAGTGTGAAAATCTAAATAATGTTTAGTACTCATTGCACAGGTCACTGGAATATAAGCATTTATACTAAATTTATTTTACAAAATCTGGATTTGAAATATTCACATTTGAGTGCATTTAGTAATTTCCCACCTTATTTCTACAGACAACAATTGAATTTCTATTAAAAACCAAGAAAGCAGCTTGTTTTCTTTACAGAAAAACTATTTTTTAGCTTGTAAAAGGTGTGTGTTTTGTATAGATATTGGCAAATAGCCCTTCCTTAAAGTTTCAGATTTTAGTTTTTTTTTCTAAAGCATCAATTCTAGCTTACCACAAGATGACTTCCCGATGCTTGGGAGAACAAGCTCCACAGACTTTCTATTTACAAAATGGTTATTCTGCAGAAAATATTTTCTAGGTCAGTTTGACAAAAATTAAATCCCGTCAATAGTAGTGCTCTTTATTAAAGAAATTGCTCCAAGAGAAATGACGTATTTAAAACATAGAAAAGTGTTCTGCAAAGGGAAAAAAAGTCTTGCATTTCCTACCCCTACCTTACCTGTTAAAAACATTTTCATCCTCACTTTTTTTTTTTTAGATAAAACCCAGGTCTTATCTGCCCTCAACAAAACATTTCCTATGCGCTTTTACAAAATTTATGATTTTTACTACTGTCAGCAGCACTGTTTAAATTCCTCAGAAAGGAGCTCAGTTCAGGCTGGTCTGCACACCACATTGCACCTTCAGCAGGTGTAAGAAACATCATATTTTAAGCAACAGCTACATCACTCGGCCTGTTTATGACAAAGCCAGTTTTACAGTTGTGGGAAACCTCCAAGTGTTTTAACAAGGGAAAACAATGACAACCCGAGAAATTACATCATGAAAGTCAGGAAAACAAAAGATGAGCAACTAACACTAAACTGAAGTGTTTCATCAATACCTATTAAAATCAACGCTTTAATCTTTTAAATAAGAATTTCATTAAAGATTCAAAAACTGCAGCTAAGCTCAGAATAACACACAATCTAAGACTCTTATCCAGGTAGTCTGCAACAAAATCAGGGGAGTCAATAAAGGCACATTCTACTTTCCAGTCCCAAAGCCACCTCTTACAATGAATTTGTATTAAAAAATAATAAAAAAACCCAGTTATTACTAGTCTCTTAACTACAGCCAATCCTAAACAGTGCCAGCAGTCCACACAATTTGCTTTTTCCATTATATTCTTGGTCCTCAACAACTGCTCTTTTCTATAAGTGGTCAAATAAGACCACTGCTGCCACAGGGTTAGTCTGAGCTGATAAATGGCTAAATCTATCACTGTCATGCGCTCCTCCTTCCTTGCCATTCGGAGAAACCCTTTTTTTTTAAAAAAAACAACAAAATTTCAGTGATTGTGGAAACTATTGTTTGAAGCTTGTACAGCTACTGAACAACAGGAATATTAAATATGTTAAAGTACCCTAAAACTAAATCATACTGCATTCGATTAATATATTTAAACTGTTAATATAATACTATTGTTAAAACAGACAGTCATCTGAGGTGGCTTAACACTGTCAGTGTCAGAACTTAAATGCAAGAGAATCCACTTAGTCAAAACACTATGTTTTATATAATGAATTAATCATTCACTTGGCTTTCAACTGCCTTTGAACAAAGTGTTTCATGACACAACGTTGCCTTCTATATAGTTTCAATTAATAAATGCTTTTAACCAAGTAGGCTAATTGCAGGTTACCAAATGAAATATAAACATTTCCCAGTGCATGTTCTTTCTGGAAAGGCTTTATGTGAGTGAGTTAAATAAACCTGCACTTAAATGCTACATTTCAGGATATAACAATAACGTCATTATCAGTGAAATAACTATGTTTAAATTTTAATTGATTGAAAGGAACCGTTCCTTGCCTATTTTCAACACTTTCAATCAGTGGCCCATTGAAGCATTTAGCCTGACACATAAGAACACTATCTACAGGGAAGAACTTTTGTTGTAAAACAGTATTATATGCTTGTAATAAAGCATGCATAGTTCATTAGATATTTCAGAACTACAGTTCTTTTGAAATATATATTTAACCAAGTATTGCATAGTAGAAAAAAGGAGGGGATAAAAGAGAACCAACTGTTAAAAAAAGCGAGTGTATATGAAAACCTATTGCTGAATTCTTAGGTACGTTTTGATTGCATATAATTTCATATCGACACCTAAAAGACAGGATTATTGAAAGCAAAACTCTGGATTACAAATTTTTTTTTCTTTTTTTTTTTTTTTTTGCAAAACACCACCACTACTTAAGGTTTTGTTGTATTTTAATGATTCTTATTTCATACATCCTGTTACACAAAAGGCATTCATGGTTTACGGCACCATTTCTCTTATTTTCAATACATGTAAGATCTGTTTGCTCCCACCTCTTGTCTTAGAAGTGTTCCCCTGCAATATTTCTGAAGATACCCTGAAGAGGCATTTTAGTTACTTCCATATCAAATATAAAGACACTTAAAATTTGTTTAATTTGGAAGAATAAATGTTTGGGTATTTCACAGTGATTAAAACGCCAAAGGCTTATTTACTCCCTCTTCACCAACCACCATGCTAGAAATATTGAATATTTATTCTCATGATCATACAAGCATAGGCAAAACTGAGGTTAAACTGCATATGAAGGTTACGCAGAATCTTGACTTTACAGCAATTTCTGCTATTTGTCAATTGCTTGATAGTAAAAATTGTGTTAGGAGTTTTAACTCCTACCAAAAAAAAAAGTTAATAAATCAAATAAACGCTGTCTTTTAAATTTCCTAATTGTTGTTGAAACAATAGCCAGCATGACGAAGTTGTTTCAATAATTATGCTTTCCTTGCAAGATCAGATCTAAGGCATACACCATTCAGTGCAAAGTCCTCACATACTAGAGAGAAGACAAAAATCCCTTCATTCTCCCCTATGGACCCCACAGGTACATGTGCAAAACCCAGCAAGACTGAAATAAAGATGGACACAAGGTACAGGATACTTGCGTAGTTAATATTTGCTCTACGGTTTTACAAAAAATAAATCAAATACAACACAGATTACTATTTATATAGCTTTGAGTAGTCTCTCAGCGGCCAACAATCTCAAACATGTTATTAAAACCCAAGTAAGAGTTCACAAATGATATTACTGAAACCATCTACGTTTTACCAGAACAAGAGCAGCATTTGTTGTCACAATATGGCCATCATCACTTGAACACACACATACTAATTTAAGTCAAGCCTATACCGTGTAACTTGAGATGGGAGTTATATAAGGAATAAATTTACAGTGTTTTGGTAAATACATATTCTACATGAAGAAACATAAATAGTGATAAGAATATAGCTATAACCTTGAACACAAATCAACCATAAGTTTAATCAAGTACTTCTATGAAAGAAACATTACAGAGATGCTCTAAATATTTTTTCCTATTTTCTTGCCTTTTTCCTCCTTGCCTTCTTGACAAACTATTCATTGCAAGTCAAAGGATGACCAAAACTTGAAAAAAAAAAAAAAAAAAGAGGTTTTAACAGAAACCCACACTCTTAAATGGAAGCTTTTGTTAACCACCCAGCAGACACAGAATCTTGAGTGCCCACTACTCTTCACATGGGAAAGAGCCAAGAAGTCTTCTCACTGCTCAGTATTCCAACAGCAGTGGGCAGCCTGCACTTGGGCAATGCTCTTCCACATGGATTTTTCAAAGCTTCCCGCACAATGTGTGCATGTCCAGTATCATTTTACATTTGGAGTCACAGACAGATTGAGTGAGCCGATGCAGTTCAGTGAGTTAAAGTTATGGTCACTCACCTTTCAATCTGTGCCCAGTCAAGCAAGAGGATAACGATCCAAAATATTACAAAAACTTCAGTGACAGTGAAATCCGGAATGCAGTATATAAGAAAGAGCACAAATATATTCACCCTTCAATCTAACAAAACCAATAATCATTCCATGTTGCCAATTACCCTGTGCGTTCCAATTAAAAGTCTTTTTATCAATAAATCATAACCAGGTATCTTCTTTACCTGTAACTAATAATATAATCTTGAAGAAAGGACTAGGCCTGCAGAAGACAAGAGTCAGCAATTTAGCACATCATAAATTCACTTTTCAACTATCTCCTGAGGGAAGAAAAAAAAAACACACAACCTTCTGGTTACATGACAGATGCATATTGTACAGCTGTGGCAGTTTCTATAATGAAACTCCAGATATAAATGACAATATCCATAATATAAATCATAATTCTAAAATATATCTGAATGTGTATCTAAAAAGAAAATTATCTAATTTTCTCTTTTATATACATATAAACATCTGGCTAATATGCCCCATATTTTTTTTTTTCCTTATCTTTTAAATAACAGTTTTAAACAGTCCCTTAGAATATATATTTTTTGCAAACTATTCAAAAATGAAGAACTATCTCAGGGTAATCAAAAAGCACATAGAAAATAAATTAACATCATACAAATGTGGTTATATTGTTCGGAAAGTCCAATTCTCCCATTTGAAATGAAATGGAAACCAGTGTACCTTAGGGTGAATTACTCATCAATGTACAAATTCATTCTCTCTTTCCATGTACGTCTTCATGTGAATTTAGCTGCATTTCCATCAAGCAAGAAACACAGTAAATCCACAGGACTCTTGCAAAAAGGAGTTGTGTTTCATTGGATAAGAATGGTTTTTGCTGAAGGGCAGCAAGTCAACATTTTATCACCATCCGAACACTAGCAACACCTGTGCCCTTGTAAGCTTCACACCTTGAATTAGCAGCAACATATTTAATGGGTTCAGTAGTAATTTTTCTTCCAGTATTGGATTAAACTACTTTGCATATACAGTAAGTCAAAAGTCTAGTACTTGTGTGCAGCATTCATCCACATTTAGGTCTGAGAACCCATAAATACACATGGAAACAAAGGTGACAGAGAATTAAACCTCATTTTAAGTTAAAATGTTTTCAGTCCATATACAGAAACAGCAGTGAAAGACAAGTATAAAGGACATGGACAGCAGAAACAGAAGAAAAGGAACACAATAAGTAAAACCGTGAGAAGTAGGTCCTTGTTAAACGGGCAAGTTGCAATGAAAATTAATCAATAGATGTAGACTGTACCATCTGCATAAATGCAGCAGTATTTTGCACATCACATACAGTAGGTGTGATTTCTAAGACACGTATTAGAACAGCTGGAAAACTTACTAATACATTTATGGTAACTGAATACTTAATTTCTCCAGCTTTTAATGTACAGTAGTTACGCATTAGCCTTTAACGCTCTTCGTCAGCCTTTTAGAATTCAAGGTTACGTTTCCATGAATATTTAGTCTTCCAATAAGAAAGTTACAAATATTCACCTTCAGTGAACTTTCATACAATATAAAGATATTAAATACCTTCTTAAGCTGAATCATTTCAATACTGTAAGTTCTCTTTTTGTTATTTCAAAGCAAACACAAAGACCTTTATAAGTTCCAAAGTGAAGGGTGTTTTAAGGCAGTAAAAGACATGTATTAAGGTTTCCATGATTGTTTATGGTTGTCTATGTGAACAAAGCATATCACACACAAATGCTCTCATATATTTATCTACATGACTTCATTATACTGTACATGATTTAGCAATCTTCTTGAGAAATTTAAAGTGCCACAGTTCAAATGTGCTCATCTGTCTTTTCACGAGCTTCTAGTCCATTCTAGTTGCTTTCAGAAACAAGCCCTTGCTTTACTTAAAGAGCAGTCTTTTTAGGGAAAGAATTCTTCCTTCACTGCTGTGCTAACTGGAATCCAGTGGTCGAACCAATCCTTCTTTGTAAACACGAAGAATAGCTTCACAAACAAATTTGTATTGACTCTGTGTAAGAAAGAAAAACCAAAAATGGTTATGGATGATTATTAAAATCCTGATTATATAGTAGTATTGGATGGGACTAATAGTCCCACTGCTTCCTTTTCTCCTGGACAATGACAGGATAGGCGGTACAAAGACGGAAGGAGAAAATCCAACTCTCCTGACTGTGTTCACGTTAAACAAAGGTAATATTTACTCTTCTTTGAAGGACAAGCGTTAAAAATCTCACAGCAAGGAAAACACAATCCCCAAATGTAAAAGAACACATGCTTAAAGTTCAGGGATAGCATTTATTTGTAAAAGCGATGCAAATTTATATCTTTCTTCTGACTAAATTCAACTAATAATTTACATTCTTTATACATCTCATCTATTTTTTTGGTAGTTATCTGATTATCACAAGCATTCTAATGCTGTCAATCTTGCACATACATATTACTGGGCACATTTAAGTTACATGACCAAAAACACATTTAACGTTACCATATAGGATACATAGGCACAACTGTCTCGCTAATTTATTTATTTGTTGCCTTTTTTAAACTACCTACACTACCATAGAAGATGGAGTTGCTTTATTTTTAATTCATGATCAGACCACAAATCTCCTTTTGTAACAGAAGGGGATGAAAACCTTTGGAATGAATATTTTTGAAGATTAGCAGCCGTATTAATTCTTCTGTCACGTAACATTCTGAGCTCATTTAGTTCTTATAAAGTCTTCACAATTTTTATTTTTTCTGAATTATACTGTTACAAATCCTGTTTATTCCGTGATTTTGTGATGCACCTATCAGTTATAAGGTATGAGCCCGTGAACCTGTTTCTGAAAAGTGATACCAGGAGACATTAGGAATAGGACTAGTATAGAACTAGAAATCCGCATAGCCCAAATGAATTTTTACGACTAACGCAATCCCAAGAACAGAAGAAGACGGAAATTTAAAAGAACTTAAAAAGATCAAAACATACCTCTCCTCTTCACCAAAAGTACTTTTCACTATTGCCAAAACCCCCAAATGAACACCTTCTTCCAAAGCTCCACGGCATATTCAGAGCAGCACAGCTTCATGTTTTCTAAATCTCTTTTTATATCTTTGAAACGTTCTCCCAGCTGCCCTTGTCTGTCAGCTCTCATCGACTCTTCAGGAATATCTGGAAACTTTCCCCCAATATCTCCCAAAGGACAGGGCTAAAAGGTAACACTTGGACTGTGAAGGACTTCAGGTTGCATTTCAAACCCAGCAGTTAGGAATGTTATTCTTGTCCATAACCTGCGATACCTTTTCCCTTAAGTACAGAAAAACTTAAGGAAAACTGGGGGATGGAAATTAATTTTCTACATCTTGATTTCCCTGCTTTTTCTTTCAACCCTTCAGTCAATTACTCCCACCTTCAATATCACTCTGTTCTTTTGTCTTTATTTCTTAATTACTTTGACTTTTCTCTTCATTGTTATTGTCATTTGCATATTTCTACTGCCTGAACAAGCCAAGTGTGATATTTAGCTCTCTGTTCGATACTTGTGTTAACTTGTGTGATCAAGTTACTGAACAAATAAGAATGAGCACTTGAGCACTGCTTCCTCTGACTCAGATCACTTGTTTTCTTTGCTCTTCTCTGTTTCATGTATTCTTACTGCTCACTCGGCTGATAACAAGTTCTATTATGTACGTCCTAAAGCACTGCTTTATGTATTGTTTAGTATCTCTAATTTCTCTTTAATGGAATATAATGGTTAGCTTAATTTTTTTTTCTAAATGAAAGACCATACGGTTAGACAAATTTTGTCGTTGCTTTATTATTTTAGGTGAAGCTTTAGCTCAGCTGCTCTTGACGACCAGATTACAGGTCTTTGAGAACCTACAGCTTTCACATGATTAACAGCGGACACTACACTGACCAGTTAACAGCTCTGATGAGTCCATTCTTACTGAGTATGCCCTGTCTGATGTTAACTCATGACATGCATCCGGCTATGTGCATCATCTTAGAATTGGAGCACAGACACAATCCCGACAGGGCAGCTGGACATGCTTCGGGCAAGGCTGTTACAGCTGAACAATCCCTACGGGCTTCTCCCCGATGCCCTAAGATGAATATCAAATACGAGCAGCGAGGCTAGCTGGAATACAGGCATGGGAATGAGACAGAGCACCCAGGATAGATTAAAATGTGAACAAGCAGCTCTTTGGTATTCTGTTTTATCGCAGCCGAGTGTTTGCTTCTCTGTCTCATTTACAGCACAGTATGCCAGCTCTGCTCATCGGCTTTTCACAACAATATCTGCATACTTTGGAAATAACAAGTGAGTTTAGTTTCACAGTATTGCTGCTACAGATCATCCCTCTCCTAATCGTGCTGATAGCAAACTGTGGAACATGGCAAGCGAGGCAAAGAATCCTATTTTAGATACTCAGTTTTCCACACTTGGGGTCTGATTTTAATTTATCGCTATTGCCTGTATTCATCAGTTACACTGAACTGTGCAGTGCAAGGACAATTCCTGCTGATTTCTGTTCTAACAGAAGGGACTCCGCCTTCTGGCAAGCTGAAGTTTACGTCAGGTTCTCACATCTGATTCTCAAAGAGATAACCACCTCTAGAAAGTTAAGCCTGAGGGGTGTAGACAGGTACAGTTCCAGAAGTCAACATTCAGCTCCCTTAAAATTTGAAGCTAGTGTTTCACATCTCATGATATCCTTTGTCATAAGCTCAGCTTCCATTTCTGAAAGGAACAGGATTCAGAGAACTCGCTCCTCAACCAAACAGTCCCAAAGCATTTCCAGAGAGCACACCCATACTGCAATCAACAAGAGTCCCAGCGGCGTGTATAACTAATCTCTGCTGACAGAGCACTCTAATGTTACAGAAGCAACTGTAATTCCTGACACTTTCACACCCTTTGATGACACAAGACTTCTCCCCAGTCTAGTCAATCATAACGCTAGGTACTGCAGCCATTAACCTGTTTATTGATAGAACTATTCTTCTCAAGTTACCTTCTTCCTTCTCGTGATCAGGTGGAAACCAAGGCATTTTCTTTTGAAAACCAGAGACGGAAAGGTCCAATTTAACTGCTGACCTTGTGGATCTAAACCCTTTAATTCCATTTCCATAGGGCATTTAGCTCTCTGAGATAACCCACACTTAATATTCTGTCATCCAACCTCTAGTCAAGAAAGTAGTGCCTCCCATCCTTCACTCTTGGTCTCTAATGCCAATATGTTCATTTCCAAAGCTGACAAAATCGCCCTCATAATCTCAAATTGTCTGAGTCACTTCCATCGCAAAAAATCACCTTCTACTTCCATATTTCAGTTATCAATGCTACCCTGTTTTCCTGAATTTCATTCCTGCCCTTCTATTTTTCCAAACTGGACTAATGGCACAATTTAAGAAAATACATATATTATTCCTATCAAATTTCTACTCCTAAAAGAGTAGCCCCTTGAAAAGCCACCTCCTCTCTTCAAATCACACCACAAAAACTGTAATTTTACCTTCAGTTTAATAACTTCCTATAAGGCTCTGTACAAGAATGAAAAGCAAAAGATTATTCTAGCTTCTTGCAGAGAATTTAGACAAGGACAGATGATTAGCTAAAGTTTGACTGTGTATTCTAATTCTTGTAGTGTATAGGATTCAATTACCTTTTAACGGCAAGGTAAGAAATATTTACAAAAAAGTTAAATACCTCACAAGCAGAACAGCCTTTGCCACCATGCTGTTATGCTAAATGTAGGAAGCATGAAATATACTGGCAACTGAAGACTCACACAACTAGATCGTTTAAAAAAATTTTGAATCAGTTTTAAAACTGGGCAAGTGCAATACATATAAAGAAAATGGGGTTTCCTCTCCATCACTTACTGATGTTTGCACCATCATAGCTCGCTGGTCTCGCATTTTTCGTACAATATCTAGTGGATAAACAGGTTGGTTTCTTTCAATTAAGCACATGGCTGTTTCCATAGTGACCAATACACCAGTGCGACCGATTCCAGCGCTGTGAAATGTAACAGAAAAATTGTCTATAAATTAGGTTTTCTCAATGCAGCAGATTCATATCACAGTCTTAATACTAAGATGCTAAATAGCCTTAGAAATCATGGGAAGACCTTAATAAAATGAGAACAGAGTGCAAAACCTAACCGTAAAGCAACTTCAGTAATATTTCCTGCCAATTGAACAGAAAATAATTTTTGTATAAATTGAACTAAAATCTCACTTAATGGATTTTTAACAATTATAACTGCTCAAAAAAATTTGGTATTTTTGACTAAAAACAGGTAAGAGCTAATTGACTGCTTTTTGATAGTCACTTGAACAGCAGCAAAAAACCCCTTTGCAGTACCATTCAAAATGAGGTTACAATAGTGGTAGAGGATAAAAACAGAGAATAACTTACATTGCAGATTATCAGCTCTGGGATAATTACGTGACTAAGCCATTTCACCGAAAGGTTGCAGGAGAAAGGGAGAGAAAAGAAACTTGTCCTTTAGATACAACACCAGTGCTTCTGTCTTCAGCAGTGAACACCGGTATTGCACAGTTTAATATTTTCATCCCACTCAAGGAATCTTCTGTCTTGCAGACAAAGTTTTCAAAGCAAATGCTTATTCTAAAGCTGAAACAAACCTATAATCAGAATTTTAAAACAC
This sequence comes from Coracias cyanogaster, assembly GCA_033124195.1. Lineage (NCBI taxonomy): Eukaryota > Metazoa > Chordata > Aves > Coraciiformes > Coraciidae > Coracias > Coracias cyanogaster. Next base: position 149,289 of record JAVSBS010001713.1, read on the forward strand.
AGGTACCTGCAGTGAACAAGGACCGGCTCATTCTCTACTCTCTTTGGTCTCATACAAGTCACAAATTCCAAGAAGTCCATGGAGTCATCAGGAACACCATGATCAGGCCAGGCAACATACTGGAGATGGGTGACAGTGTGTTGTTGTTCTGTCTAAAATACAGTAAGGTTTTCAAAAAGCATTCGGTGTTACAACTCCCGTATTGATGTTTACTGGATACAAGTCCTATTTTTCACAGTAAGGGTATTCTGCAGATGCTATAAGATGCATATGATGTAGAAAACGTTTGTCATTTTAAAATTCAGAGTAAAGTATGAACGCATAATTCCTAGAAAGAGTGCAAATGGCATAACATTATCTGAATAAATGAAGTACCGAGTTTTACTTCTGTGATCTAAACAATTTTACTTTTTTGAATATATTGGCTGTTGACCTTTTATACCTTGACATCAATGATTCACCTGAGGTCAAATGCTGCAGACTTATGCATAATAGTACTATATAATTATTTAGAACAGTTTGGAAGAAAGAGCTGAGAACAGCAGAAAAACTGTTGAGGACAATATTAAAATAACAGGGTCTTGGGGCTACACAACCTATTCTAAATATGTATTTCTGTGTGAACTTATGGATTCAGTTATAAAGTTGCCTGAAGCATTTTTATAAATATAGTTATAGTTCATACACACATGTTCATTATACATACATGAATGACTTCTTTATGACCCATAGGATAGTTTTCTCTGTGGAGGCAATATAATAAATTAAAAGGTTCTGTTGTATGAAGCGCTCTTTTTTCATTTAATTATGTTAAAAAAAAAGTTTACAGAAGTTCTTTCAGTTCAGCTTTTTGTTAACTGATTAAGAAATCACTCATCTTTGCATTCAAATTGAGCTCAACTGCTATGTTATAGAGGTAATCAATTATTAGAGTGGGAAGAAAGAAACCGAAGATACTCCTGAGCTCTACTGCATCACAAAACGAGGATCTCACTCTTTACAAAATGTGACGAGCCTTGATGTTCTTTTACTACTTTCACACATTTAGCAACGTTAAACTGTTAGCTGCCTTTTATCGATGTCCATTACTAGACAATCTACTGAAATGAAACTCTCCTTTATCACTGTATTACTCTATAAAAGCAGGCCTCTCCCTGTGGTCCTCACAAGAACGTTTTCATGATGCTAGTGACTTTAAGAGGCTTTTTCCTTTTCTCTGAAGTTCACGATTACTGAGAAATATGACCTGTTTTAAATGCCTTCAATTGTTTGCTTTCCTCTTCCACTTGAGAAGTGGTTCCACTCCCAAGGAGCAGGCTAGTAAGATACCAGAAGACAGAACTAACTACTGACTACTACTCTAAGTAGAGTCCTAGGAAATGCATTTATTCTAGTCAAAGTAATTGCAGAAATTTACAGTTGTCTCCAGAGACTTGAAGACAAACAGCATAGTTCATAGTTTGCTGCTTAAAGACAAATCCTGAGCAATCACAATTAAAAGGTCTAGCATAAGGTCGAAGTGAACAATGCAATTAACATTAATGACCAAGCTCGCTGTAATACAAATTGCATTGGGATCTATCATCCAGGTCATCAAAAGACCCCACAATGACTGGGATTTCTAAAAGAAAAAGCATGGCCTTTTTCTACTCAGCTTTGCTGCCACTATGTAGTTGAACTTGATCACAGGATTATACTTTAAATTTTCCTGAAATGCCACAAATTGAAAAAAATACAAAAACATGTCAAGAAAATGTCATTGAAAAGTCCTCTTTTGCAAATCTGAGTGTGCTTAATCAGAACCTTTTCAAAAGGGAAGTGAGATAATGCAGTGATTACAGGTAACACTCTGAGCTGATTCTCTTAAATCAGAGACATTTGAATTACAGCATTCAGGTGAAACAAAGATTTGATTCATTCTAAAATTATCAATGAGCAAACACCTAGTCACCTTCCATGTGCATCAAGAACTCCAAGCCCATGCATTGTGGATAAACGCAAGTAGCACAACCAAAAACCACCACCAATGATCTGTAGCATCAACAGCTGTTTTACAAGCTCAGAAAAGAAGAGTTAACTGAATTTTTTTACTTATCAGGAATTCAGGTTCAAATATAGCAAGTTGCTTTTATTTTAAATAGTTCATAAAGTACAACAAGCATGTTACATAAGACATATTTGGAATAAAAATATGCTGTAAGAGCAGGCACTTGGTCCTCAGAGCTGCTTCTTTTGGTGAAATCATCTTAATTTTCTGTTACATGCCCTATTCATCCCTAGAGACCAACATAGCTGTTAATTATTCCAAGTATGCCTTACATTTCAGTATAGTTTGCTAGTTGTCTTTTGATATAATCAGTTTTGATTCTTTTGGTTGAGTGATTCTGAGATGAATCAAATTGTTAAAACCTGATCACTACATCACTCACTTTTCAAAATGCACAAGTATTTGAAAATGTTTCAATTTTTATTAGTAAGTTAAACTTATTGTAAACAGTAGTTACATTCATGTATGTTAGAACTAGTTTTTCTAATTCTAATATGTTTATGTCTTGTATAGAAGATACCAAATCAGTACTCTGATGAAGTGCAGGTTTTTAAAAACTATTTTTAGTGGTTTTTTTAATATAAAATCTTCAAGTCTTTACAGTCATAAAGAAAGTCAGCCTTTTAATTGAAAAAATGTCAGCCAAATAGCCCACACATGGATATAACTTGTATTAAAGGACAATCGTGGTTACCGAAATCTAGCACTCATACATTTTTAAAAGTGCTAGAATTATAGTTACTGGTCTCATAGTTAGCCCCATTGTACATGTCCTATTAACAATACATTTTAAAATATACTATTTCTGCCAGGTGCTGCTTCTCTGTACAAACCTAGTACTGGAAAATAAGAGGTAGCTTCTCATTATACTCAAGTTGTTGTCCAAACCATTATTCTCTGCAAGTCATCTTAAATCCTTTCCACAATATTTTTTTTTTTGCACTGAAGTTTTCAAAGACAGTCATTATTGTAGCATCCTAATTACTGATGAATGTAGAATTTATCTTTATAAAATCTGGCTTTATTAGTCCTGTTTCATAAGCCTAAACTACACAAAGTGAGACAGCGGGGGTTCTTCATGGCCTGGTTGTTATTTTTGCCCAACTTGACATTATAAATCTTTTCATTCCAAAAATATTTAATGTTTTTTGCACTCACATGAGCTGATTTCAATTGAATTAACGTATTTGGTATTTTCACAAAAGAGCTTAAAAATGGTGGATTGAAAAAAAAGAATTCAAACTTACAGACTCCAGTGATACTTCTGGATTATTATAACTATTATTATATACACTATTATTATAACATTTAGCTGCTTCATGGCATTGACCTACATTTACTTGGCAAGTAGCTACAGAGGTCTAAGACATCATATCTGTCCAGAGACAGGCTTCCTGATTTCACTCTCCTAAAATGTCTCTCCCCGATTGATAAAAGAATTGGGTGTTCTTCAGAAAAACAACACAAACAGCTTAGAATGATAATGCTCATATAGAAAGAAGGAAACTTAGGCTTGAAAGGTCAATGTTAATTTTCACTTTTCTTAAAATCCAAGCAATTTATTTTGCATTTCATCTTTTAATTTTATATCCTTTTTGGTCTACGCTATAATATAATCTTCAATAATTATAATGAAAACCCCACTTCACCACGTAGAACTACATTAACCTTGAAATGGCCCTGTTTCTTCTAAGCAGGAGAAGGTATGTTCTTTGCTAGTGAACTTCACAACAATACCTTGAAATCTGAGACTCAGTGATTAGGGTAAAAGCCTAGTTTCTGAAGAGTAGATACTCTGGCAGTGATATTTGGACCACTGCACCCAGCTCATTATGCTTCTGTAAATCCTTGCCATAACACTTTTACCCTACTTTTTTTTCAGCTCTTTACTATTCAAAGCCAACTCATTTTATTCTATCATGAGTATTTGACAGAACACGTGCAGTGCAGATACTTTTCCGAGAAACCTTTAGAAAACAATACAACAGGTTTGTTCAAGACATAGTCAAATTAATATAGATTTCTTTGGAAAGAGAAAATACAAGTTCTTGTTGAATGCGCAGAAGCAAAAAGTTTCAGCAAAACAATTTAAGAATCCTTAACATAAGCAAACTCAATATTTCCCCCACAAACAGTTGTATGACATGTATCTGGCAAGACGACAAACTGTGTGGAAAGGCTCAATCCAAATAATTAAGATGTGTAAAAATTACAGAGATTCCATGTTCAGTTCGCAGCAGAAAGTGCTAGAAGTATCCTCATTTGCATTGCTGCCTTTGTTTCATCTAATATCAATTTAACACAGTCACTAGAAAGCCTACATGCTGGTCATTCATAAACAGAAAGATACTAGTCATTCTTCATCTTGCAATTTTACCTCCTCCCTTCAGTAAACAGCAATAAATTTCCTTAGCAAAATAAATTTATACTTAATTTGTTTGAATTGCTGCATCAATTTCTTCTCTTTTTCTTCAAACCATCCCTTCCATCACTGTGACAGCCATGGAAAGTGATAGCTTTTAAATTAAAAAAAAGCTTATCTCCCCAAATCCCTCCATTTGAGTCGCCATCAACTGCACAATCATGCTAAACAGTTCATATGATGACATGAGGAATTGTCTTAATTAGCCTGATCTGGGTTATTTATAAGGTGTAGTTGCTCTCTTATGGCGCTCACTCCTCATTCATTATAGCAATGCTGTAACTTGTCTTTAAAGGATGAAATTTTTTAAATATCTTGATTTTTTTTTTTCCTTTTTGTTTCAATGATTTAGTTAATAGACTGAATCAGGTGGGAGAATTACAGGGTACTTTAGAAACAACTAACAGTGTGGCAACAGATGTGGCAGAATGAAAAAAGACAAAATTACAGTTCTTCAAAGTTATGCGAGTCATAAGCTTCAGCAAGTATTCTCTCCACAGCCTTGCTAAGTTCCATGGCTGCGTTCTAGTCACACTTAACTGAAATAAAGGAAAATGCTTGTTAAAACAAAGGGAAAGCAGCAAAAAAGTTTTTTTCAAAACATAACTGGATGAAATTGGTGAGATTTAATGGGCAACATGTTGCAAGGCAATTATCTTAAAGGAAACTGAATGAAAGTTTGCTTCAGGCTTCCCATGCTAATTTTTCAATAATTGAAAAGGAATATTTATCTTGTTTTACAAAATAGCGCACTGTGTGATTAATTTTACATTCACACTGCAATTTCTTTTCTGTGGTCTGTGAAAAAAATCAAACGTGGTGTTTTATTTGCTTTTCTTTCATTTTGCTACAGGATAGCTTTCAATCTTGGTCTTGAAAAGTCAGGAAATTATTCTTTATTTCATTTCATAAGGCTTAGAAAGGTTACAAATATTTCACCTTTTTGCAGCCATTTGCTGTTCTTCAGTTACAGGTAAAGAAACACCGAGTTAAACTGTGTAGGAAAAATCCAAAAAAGTTTCTTGTTCCTCAAGTCTTCTGATCATATTTGAACAAAAGGCCAAGGGCACCATTTCATAAACTTCTCTTTTGAGCTATATTCCCCTAAAGGCAGATTTGAAATCTGTGCAACTTAATTCACAGGAAACTCTTTCACAAATATGCCTTTCCAGCAGAAATCAAGTCTCTTGTGAGCTTGGAAGCTTTATCCATCTTACTACTAAAAGCTACTTGTCTTCAAAAAGACCAGTCCAATGATGCTCATATCAGTTCAGGGAATAATAAAACCCTGGTTTGAATTAAGATGACTTCTTATGTATTCTTCAAAGAATACAACAGCAATGTCTGTGAGAGGTAGCACATATAAAGCTTTGCAAAGTCTGCTCAAACACAAGATGCCTCCAGAAGAACACATTTGGTCAGCTTTAAGAAAGCAGCTCAAATGACATGTAAAACTAGGAGATACTTGAGTCTTTCAGAGAGTTCTTTCGCTGTGCTTTAACAAGCTACAAAGGTTTGTATTTCCAACACCAAAGGCATACAGAGCTATCAATTATTAGGGTCATATTTTTACTGTATGGTCAATTCAGTGTTGAGTCTTCGAGTGTGGCCAGTTTGTGCACAAATAAAGTTGTCTTTAATGAAAAAAAAAAAAAAACCCAAAATAAAAGACCCCCTGAAAACAACCCCTCTCTCACCACAACAAACACAATCCCCTAAGACTAGCTCTAGCATGCTTTTGTCTAACCTAGATGAAATCTATGCAAGCATACGCCTTTACATTAGCAATGATCTTCTCAACTGAGAGCTATCACGAGACAACTTACACAGTTGAAGATCCCTGTAAATGTCACGTCTGTTAAGACATCTATAAAGGCGCCCTATAGTCTCACACAACCTTTATCTCAAAGGGAATTAATGTCTATTAAAAAAAAAAAAAAAAAGACTGCCCTATTCTCATTAGGATTTTGACTTACCACATGCTAGTAAATATACACCTGAAGTGAAAAGACATACTGAATACAGTCACTAGTGAATTTACTCAAAATTAAGTACTGGTTTGATAAACACTTACCAAAAAAAGAACAAGTATTTGAAAAGAGCGTGCTGATAATTCACATGAAGCATTAGATAACCAGAGGTATTTGGCAATCAATTAATTTGAGTGACAGAGATTAGAAGTTTGTCTACATATCCTCTGTAGTATTGCTTTAATGAGGTTAACTTCTTCTGGGTTGACATTCAAGTTTATCACTTTGATTAATTGGTTTAAAAACAGAATGAAAAATCATGCTGCTCCCTGACCAGATGGTTTCTCATTGCTAGACTGAAACACTGTAAACTATCTTAACTGAAAGACCGGCATCTCACATGCTTATCACTACAAAGAAAATCTTACACATGACAGTGCATCTAAATATGCCCTAACAAGTGATAGAATCAGTTAAAAATTTATGGGACTAAAGGACAGGTCATCTTGCAGTAA
>JAVSBS010001713.1:156342-191869 GCA_033124195.1 Coracias cyanogaster
AGGACAGGTCATCTTGCAGTAACAACATCAATGAAATGTTACGTTTTAAAACAGATATTTCATTTCTCTTACTATTAGCAATCCTAATAACAGGAAAATCTACTTAATTATACATAAGTTTAAAAGATGGACTAGTGTTGGAACTGCTCATTGGCGTTTGGCCAGTATACAGTGATTTCTTACACATGCACAAACCCTTCGTCTTTTTAGAAAATACTTGTCACCATAGAATTTTGGAAAAGAGAAGAGGAGGGAAATGTCTAAGAAATGTATGACAACTTGGAAACAAAAGCCAAACTTCATCCCCTATATTCAGGTTGTGGAAAGTCTAGATGTGATCTGAACATAGACTTCACAACACAAGCCGATATGCAAAAGTACCCCATGTATTTAAACTCTTTCTTTGCTTTATAAGCCTTCCATTAGGATAAAGTAAAGCAGCTACAGAGTAGAAGTATGTAAATTGAGCACATTTCAACTGAGATATATAAGGTTTTTTATTTTCAAGTCTGACTAAAATCAATGGAAAGAACTGATGAGATTCTGCATCTCAAAGCAACATCATTATGCTTCACTTCTTTGTTAGTGATTCTAGCTACATGTGCCATTAACCAAGTGACCCATATTTTATCCTTGAAAGAGCACGTTTACTTAGAAAATCTGTCATTGAAAATCAAAATACTTGTGAAGAGTCAGTGACTATAAAACTGTTCACAGAAAAGCACAACAGTTCTTTATGAAGCTTATTAGAGTACCTGTACAGCATAATGTATTAATGGACTTCAAAAAGCATGATTTGAAGAAGCTCTAAAGAAATAATCATACTATATTGATTCATATAATACATATATTATTCTTTTTATGAAAATGTGTATATATATATATACACACACACACGTATATTCAGAGATATACATGCTCAGACACAGAGTCTAGATCTACCCAGCTATACATGTATCCACTCAGCTTGCTTGGGGGTAATTAAAGATAATGAGCATTTACCTCAACATGGGTAATCTCCATTTCTCTAACAACATAAGCAATCGTGCAATCTTCAGAGTGGCATCTGACACGAAAGCTGCCATATTCCATTACATCTGGTGGATCAGGCCAATACTGATGACATTTGGTCTGTAAAGAAAATTAAGCATACATCAAGAATGTATACAAGCACTTCTGTTTCCAGTCTCCTCTCCTATGCTATGGTGCAGGGAATTCAAGGAGCAGCATAAAATCTATTCTGGTTTGTTGGTGAGGTGTTTACATCCAAATTGGAAAATAGCATGACAAAATAGGCTGAATTCTCGATAAACTTTTGTTTTAGTAATTAATAAAAAAAATTCAGGTTAACTGGATGCAAGACGCTTTTTATCTGGTACTTATCTGCAGTTGCTAAAGTGACTTCTCAAGGTATAATGTAGAAGGAGGAACAGATGGCTTTATTCTATATTCTATATTTCTATTCTATATTCTAAATTTATAACTAACTTTAACAACCTAACAGCAGGTTACAGGGAAGACAGAGACACACTTTTCTTGAAAGTGAACAATGAAAGGACAAGAGGTGACTGAAAAGAAGATGCAAAAAGAAATTCTGATTAGTTTCCATGAGGATGGTCAAGCACAGAAACAAGATGTCTTATGAGGCTGTGGTATCTCCATCCTTGGAAATAATCCAAACTTAACTGACGTGACACTGCAACCTGCATGAAGTTCAAAGCAGAGAGGAGTGGACCATATATCTCACAGGACCCTTCAAACCTGAATTACTCTTAGATCTTGAAGCAAGATCACACTGGAATGCAAAAAACTCGCGCAAACCAGTCTGTCCTCCCTATTCCAACACTGCAGTCTCATGGCTGAGGGAAAGAGCAAGATGGGTTCCATTTCTGGAAGCCCTAAGAGATAACTCATTCTGCACAGAGAGAGTAAGCAGGAAAAGGACTGCCCAACAGCACTGTCACACACCTTCCAGAAGTTCAGCATGCCTGGTATTTGGTGTGGTTGCTTCCACAAGAATGGTTTCCCCTCTCTCCCTGAAAGCAGGTGGTGAAGTCACTTTAGCAATTTTCTAAAGATTGCTTCCCTAACTTGAGTAACAGTTTTCAGGCCACTAAGAGCTATGTGTTATCTCTGTGAATTCCTGTCGAAAACTGAATGAGAAAAAATGGCTTCATTTTTTCCATTCAGTCATATTTTGTTTAAAAGCAAACATTTTAAAAACACAGAATACTGCTTATACACATTAGTAGTAAGAATACTATATAGAAAAAAATTCTTGCAGGTACAATAATCCACAGTAACTTGGTCATGCAGTGGAAGTTGCCATTCTCACTTTCTAGAAAAAGCTGAGATCAGAAACTGGGAGAGCCAATGAACAACTTTAGGTCATGAGTGTGTCATTTGTCAAAGAGATATTTCTTTTCTATGTCAGGTGCAAGACTGAGATCTTCTCTTAAATGATTATTTGTGTCTAAATGCTAAAGGTATAAACAAAAGCCCAGAAACATACCCATTGATGCAGGAAAGTCTAATTTGCCCTCTGCCTCAGGTTTCATGGAAGGTCATAACAGCTTAACCTTCAAGCCTACCGATGTGTGACAAGCAAAGTCATATGTGCATGTGAATGCACCTGATGTAGGGTACATCAAGTTTGAGGTACACCAAAATACAAATGAAAGCTGAAGTAGAATTCAATATAAAAATTACATCCATGAAATGCCTTATCTTTGCTAAAATAAAATAATCATTTCTGTGTATAAGGAACTATTTCTCCTCCTGTTGTCTGCTGCTGATAGCAATATGCCGATCTTCAGGTCCCTATCACTCCACTGCTGAAATGATGAAGCCTTCCTTTTTCTGGTTCACCTTTTAAAGGCAGGTAAGATAGGCACATCTAATATGTAACTTTTGTAGAAATAAGTACAGTATCTGCTGCTCATTTTAAAAGGTAAGCTTAGAGCAGTGCTGATGACAAAGTCTGACAACTCACTTCCCATCTAATCAAATGCAGAAACACTGTTGAATCAAATGAACTTGAAGAAGCATTGCAGTGAGATACTGGTTGAGTGAAGTCTTTGCCCACTGAAGACAACTCAGGCTTCCCCATCAACATAAAGATTTCAACATCTCATCCCATTCTTATCTTCCACTTCTGCATCTCCATTCTTATGAATAATTGCCATCATTTAAGAAATATAAACCAAGTAGTTTCCAAGTATGAGTCCGCTGGACTTATGAGAAAGGTGGTAAGTCTTACTTATTCTTTAGTCTTACTAAAGAAAAGTCCAGCTGAGCTATGAGAACATTAACGAATTAATAAAAATCCAACTTGACACAACTACCCAGACACTGTAATGAAAACTTTATTAAATTGTGTGTGACAAAAATAGCTGAGCTTTAACTGTCCCCTTCACTGCCTAAACATTTAAATAATAATTGTTACTAGCTCCAAAAGAAACTTAACAAATTGATATTCCTGACATGTTTATATTTCAGCTTTAGTTATTTGGATTCTCTTTCAACTTAATAACATTGCCTGTGCTATCTACAGCATTTTTGTCTATAACTTTTTTAAACTAAGAGTGGCAAGAGCTGGAAATTTGAAATGTTAAAATTTCTTAATCCTTCCTTTCTTTTCAACGACTTGAATTCCAAATTTTAACTGTGAGGCATGCAACTTTTATGGTAGTAGTTAATCTGAAATACTTTCCCCTTTAAATTTAAGCCAAAATAATGCATCCTTTTCCAAAAAGATTAACATTACTGTCAGAAAACCCCCAAGTTTTTTATCCTATAATGCAAATACTGACACCATTGAAAAGAGATATTGTAGGAAGTACAGTCTCGAGGGTTTGGGAAATGGTTTGGCACTGGGCAAATGGGGATACACTGTCAAGAACATCCATCTTTTCCTATTCCTGACAATTCACCCTCAAACTGAGCAAATGTAAATCATCTCAAAGTGAGCAAAACTGATAAAAAGTGTCTGGTGTATAAAGGTACCAGCAAGGCAGTTAGAAGTTTGTAACAAGTTGCCTTGCGTTGTAACTCAGTGGGCAAAGTACAACCTAGCACTAACCTGTGTTTCTCCTCAAAACAAGGAAAAGAAAACAGGAAGCTATTTTGACTGTAATATAGTTGAAAGATAAAAGAAGCATTTTTGTGTCAGATGATGTTCTATAACGTCTGTCTTCAGAACAGCTATGTAACCTTACCATGGTTAAAAATCTGTTGCTTTTCAACTTTCACACAGCTTTCATACATTTCAGTGAGGAATTACATTGTTGCTTAACTGTCCTTACTTAGGTCTCAATCATAAATCAATACCTTTTGCTAACCAAAGCTATTGTTTTGATAAATTTGGTAGTGTATAATAGAAAAGAAATAAAAATAAAGGCTATAGTGAAGTCATACAAGACTCATCATCTCCATCTCTTAAACCACAAACATTCAGTTTTCAGCTTCTAAAACTTCAAAACCAATCCCTTTACATATATTAACAACAAAATATTCATCTTTAAAACTACAAAGGATATGTTAAATCAAAGTACAACAGAATACACCAGATACTGCTTTAATTTTCACTGTATTCTGAAATTAATGGAGGGCTTGAATTTAAACAGAATTAAAAGAATAATCAGAGCGATTCTGGGAAAGAACCTATAACATAGAAGTAAGCAGGTTAAGTTCTGACCACCAGGATGCTAAAACTAGTAAGTATTGCAATGGCAGACTTGTTTGAAGCCAGGCTGCAAGTTTTGTTCAACCTACTCAGTGATTCCAGACATCTGCTTTGTCATTAGGAGAACAACTGCCACATGGAGCCCTGTTCCCAGGGGGAAAAGATGACAGCACATAGTAGTACCTGGCTGATCAGCAAAACAGAGTCAATGAAGTAATTTCTGTTTATCAGACAGCTGGTTTGTTTTCAAAGCAGCATAACAAAAGGAAAGTTGCAGACTATCTGTTCCTCTAAGTAATTCAGAAAGCCTGGCCTTTGGAGAAATTATTCATCAGAACAAGCTGGCCTATTTTAGGGTTATTTAATCCTAACAACGGGAAAAAACTTTAAAGGTACAGTACAATGCTTCAGCATACAGAGAACCTGAACACTTACCCTTCCTCGTTCAGTGAGAGTTGTCAACATGATGATCAGTGACAACTTGTGATCCCAGACTACTTGCCAGAAGTGTGCACATGTGTGTGGAAGAGGCCCCTGAGTAGCAATGTACTTGTTTACAATGCCCACAGAAGGAATTTCCATCTATGAAGAGACAGAAGAATCCTAAATAAAGTTTGCTCTCACTACTCAAGTATGATTTTAATTCCACATTTCATTCAAACAGAAAGTTTTGAGGAAATATTAGGGCAGCAAGCTGAGTAATAATACAAGATCACAATTTGTTCTGTGATATAATAATAAATACAAATATAAAATATTGATATTAATAAATATTAAAATAAATAGAAATAATTTAACAAGCTGTATACTATCGTTTCTATAGTCCTTCATGCTATACTAGAAAGTAATGACTAGTAGTGAAAATGTATTTGAAAACAGCAAAGCTTTCTAAATTCTCTTTAATATTTAAAGAGGAATAATGGCAAGTTATACCAAAGGTAAACCAGCAAAAGCTGTTTATTGCCTGATACTCTTAAGTTAATAGCTGACTCTGTGATTTAGGTGTTTAACTTGAATATAATATAAGATGTGATATGATATATGTGTTTTCCCCTGTCTCCCAGCCTATGCACATGATTAGGGCAATCAGGGCTCTGGTTTATTTTCTGGACCATTCATTGCATAGTTGTTAGGCCATAAGTGGTTCTAGAGAGAAAAGGGTTTTGTTTTAAGCTATAGGAGTCAACCTCAGCATTTGCAGTATATGGAAAGATAAAATAATTTTTACTGGTTAAAGAGTTTGCACACATCACAGTGTGTAGCACATGCTTGCATCTACTGTGTATTAGGACGGCCACTTGTTTCACATGAGATATTTCAAATTTTACATTATGAATCTTTACATCATTTACAAATCCCCGAAACATAAAATGAAAACCCCTTATTACATAAAAAGGCTAAATTTAGTCTGCTATTGCAATATAAAAAGGGAGGAAATGCAGGCCTCTGTGTGACTTACGTTCACGTAATTAGCATTAATGTAATCTTCTTCTCCTTGCAATATTATCCTTGTGGCATCATCTGCACACACACAGAAAAGGGAATAAAATTAGCAGTTAAGGGGCATACTTTCCTCCTCTTAAGTAAAAAAAATACTGAGCTATTGCAGACACACAGTATAATACAAAACATAATAGATTACCTTTTAGAAAATAAAATGAACAATTACACAACTTTGATTACATAATGAAATCTTTAATCAAGAAGCTCAACACAACAGTTTTATAAGCTATCATTTAGAGGATTAAGAAAAATAGGCAGAACCTGTACTTCATACTCACAAGGTAGAACATCTTTGTACCTATTCTTGTCCATATTTTGAGGTACCTTTGCACATGTAACAGCCAACCCTGGTTTCTTTCTATACAATTGCTACAAAAGAGAATGAAAAAGAAAAGCTGCAGACTGATATTTTCTGGAATCAACTGTAAAACAAAAAAATTCTGACCAACTTCTCTTCTGTGGACTAAAACCACCACATTCAATCCTTCAAGTACCTATACAAACAAAGCTTCAATGTATCATATTCTCTTAATATGTGACCCCCTTCCTTTTGGGCCAGCCCCTATCTTGCAAAATTTATCTGGAATAAATGTAGACATACAAGGGTATAACCAAAATTTTAAGGTCAAAATGCATTAAGTGCATCATACAAGACAACAAAAGGTGTGGCAGGGGGGCAGGGGAGGGGAGGATCAGAAATAACAAAAAATAATCAAGAAATGCTACAGGTTTTCTGTATTAAATATACATGAAAGCAACTTAAAACTGAGCTCCTATCCTGGCTGTGCCAGAGTTTTATATACTTCTTTGAACACTTACCAAAGAGCTCATTATATCTTACATATTTAATGAAGACTTAGAATATGGTTCCATACGTAAAACAATGAAACAAATAGGTGGCTAAAAATCCCTACTTTCGCTGAGAGAAAAGGAACAACAAACAATAAGTTTATTCTACTGTGAGGTCTACTGCATGTTAAGACTCAGTATCACAGCTCACCACATTTTTCAACTTGAACAGCATAAACAACCCATGTCAGAAGACAGCTTGATAACATACATGCGTATGTAACCAAACAGCTTCCATCAGTTCCAACTCAAGTTCCACTTTACTAAAGCCAATTTGCAAATTCTGCATCTTTTGGGAGAGAAGGTAGAATAATTTAAAGTAACAATTCTGGAGTCTGATTATCATAGTGTGACAAAAAGTCATTTGCCATTGACAGCCTTCTTAAATTCTGCTTAACAGGAGGAAGATATTCTAGAAAAACTTGATTATTCACAGTCTACTTGCTAATTATTTACTATCTTACTAATGTGAACGGAGAGTTTGAGAGCCAAAGCTGATGAGGTGACACTACAATTATGTCTGCTTCTGAAGATCACTAAATGAACTCAAAGAAAGAAGGCCACTAAGCTGTCCCCGAGGTTATTAGATTTCAAAAAGGTTTTGTGCATTTTTTGTAACATCACTAATATCCTTTTATAAATGCTGTCAGGAAGAGAGTCATAAAGGATCAAATATCCTATGAAGATTTATTACAGGAACTTGGTACACAAATCTAGTTAGCTTTGACAATTCTAAGCATTGATAGGTTAGTTCATATCTTTTGAGTTACTGTTTCAATAGCAAATAGACTCATTGCTATTGGTGCATTTAAACCAGCGCTGTGGAGTTTGGAAAGCAGCTAGGAACCATACTTTACAATTACTTTTTTTTTTTTTAAAAAAAAAAACCACAACCAAAAAACCCAAACAGACAAAAAACAAAACTCAGAAAATCTTAACTCCCAGAAATCTTGGAAATAAACCAAACCTTACAGAAAGGACAGTTATGCAATAAGGAATACCACAATGCTTCAGCCACCACCATTAAATCTTATGGCATTTGAAAAAAAACAGTGAAGGAAAAATATCAAAATAGGAGAAAACAATTGTGGTGGTGTTCTACAAGTTTTCAGCACCAGAAAAGGTTACTCAACAATCTAAAGTTTATAAATCATAATAACTAGTGTTTCTCCAAAATTACTATAAAAGTTTGGATGCGTAACAGCAAACCATGTACATACATATACTGTATTCCCTTGCTATTAGAAAAGCAGATAAATTATCTTTTCAAATTTATTATGCTAACACTGAAGAAACGAATTTAATAAACTATAAAAACATTTTATTACTTTTCTGTGACATTCCTTGCTAACATGTTATAGAATATGACAAACATTAATTCTTTAATCTGTTCAGCAGTTCTTCAAAGTCTTGTTTGATACACAGGGGAATCTCACCTACAATGTAATCTGCCCAAGAAGTAACCATCAGTGTTTTAAATTATCAGGGAGAAGCACCACAGAACTGGACATTCCAAATGTCCTGCAAATGGAAAGTAACGTTCCAACACTTTCATATCAACCTCTAAGAGAATATGAGGAATGGTCAAGCTGCTCCTGTTATTCCATGAAAGAAGGCAACACATGAGAACTTGAAACCCTAAATTCAGGTATAAAAGATGTTTTAGAAACATCACTGAGTGGCATGGAAAAAAGAAACAAAGCACAAGACTGAGCTCTATCAAAACCCTACTGTTCTACCAATAAAATAATTAAGAAAAAGAAATTAACTTAGTGAGCTTTGAGTACTTGAGATAGAAACATGTTAACTAAACACATGCAGATGATGTATGCAAGACCGCTAACTCATCCTTCCCTATCCTAAGTAGTGGAGGGTGAAACTGATGGGAAAGTCACATTCTTGCTCTCTTGAGATAAGACTGAACAGGAGCAATAAGATTTCCAATTAATTTAGTCCTCATATTACTGGCTGGTAACAGCTATTGGTCTATATTAATGGCATTTGAGAGCTGAGTATTACCTACCTCAAACTGAATAAGGACAGTCCCACTTTCCAGCCCTCTCCTTAGCTGCTCCATAGACTCCTCCAGTGTATCACCACCATATTCAGGACAGATAGGAAGAAGAGATTCTGGGACATTGTGGGAATCGGCTTCATCTTCTGATTTAGATTCCACAAATGGTTTAACTACTGAAAGATGTATTGAAATTTAAAAGCGGTTACATACAGCATTAATGTGTTTCCAACACATATTAAAATTTACCAGCTTGCAAGAACAACAGAGTTTGGAAATACAAGGCCTCAGGAAAGCAAACAGCAACACATTTAACTGCATTTCTTTACGCACTATATTACCTCAAAAACTACTAAGAGTAAAATGTCCTCATGAACCTTCAGAAAATAAAACTCCTCAAGGTGCCTATCTACAAAGGCAAAGAACTTGACTTCCAAGCAAAAAGTTTTTTTCTGCAACCTTGTCTAACAGAATGAACTGCTGAAAAGGCTAATGAATCACAACATCCACCATGGTAAAAAGTGAATGAGTTTTACCTAAAAAAAGTTTAGAGCATAATAAATTGAATACCTCCATAAGAAGTTTATGGAATTTTGAACCCCCAATAGCAAAATGGGCACAAACATATATAGACCGTGCTCCCTTGCCATTAGAGAAGCAACTGAATTCTTTTGCAATTTCTTATGCTAACGTGGAAGGAACTAACTTAATAAAATAATAATTTAAAAAGCAGTCAGTTTTCTATGACATTCCTTGCTAACATGTTGAAGAACATGACAAACATTAATGAATTAATCTACACAGTAGTTCTATGTCTCTATGAAAGCTATTGTATCACTAGATGTGTCCAGCTGTCTCTGCAATTATAAGAACGGCTTTTACCTGCCAAACTTCAGAAAATGGGGAGCTGTTCAAACGCATACCTGCACAAATGTCTGGCATGGGGCCACAGGTTATCTTTAGCTAAGAGCAGACTTCTTTGCAAGCAGGAAGGGGACTAGAAAAGTTAAGGGAAGACTAAATACTGCATAGAGCCAATGGAAAGGCCTGCAATAACAGGAGCAGGACTGCCTATGGAAAGCAAGACCAAGAGCCCATCTGTCTTCCTCAATACACAAGCAATTTAAAATAAATGCTACAGAAGTACATATAATTTAGGCAGCTTTATTCCTTCCTGTTTCCAAGTGAAGCCTTCAGACTTTTAAATCTTAATGTAATCAGAAACGCTCTGCAAAGCCCTTCCAAAATTGTGTGTTAGGATCTTACCATAGCTCTTAAGGAACGTAAATAATAAACTGTAAATTTCACATCATCTGGAAGTTTCTGGGATCTGCATGTGCTTAAATACATAGCAAGCAAACCCAAGCTGGAGGGGTTCCTCATATTTTAAATATACAAGCTTAAGGCTTTGCATATTTTGGAGACTGTTTGCTGGCAGCAGTGTATCAAGTAGCCAGCACAGGCAAAGCTGAGTATTGTCACAAAATGTCTATGGTAAAATGGAAAGAAAGAGATAGAAGAGAAAAAAAAAAAAAAAAAAAAAGGCAGCTTATTTGACTTGTTTGCTTGTAGAATTGTGCTGGGGAACAGCCCATGAGTATTTGCAAACCTGCAACTGGGGATTTGTGAAATTATGCCATTTTTTTGACAAAAAAATAAACCAAAAAATACCCCAAAACATTTGTAAGGACTATTTGTTCTCATAGATTTTCAGACTTAAAAAAATAAGTAGATATCTAACTTGATAGATTCTTTGTTGCAGTGGTAAGAACCTATATAGATTCATATACAGATAGTGTAAAAACTATGTATTTGCACTAATTTAAATGCAGGGAGATTACTTTGTAGCACAAACCTATTCCCAGTGCACTGAGAACACATTTATGTAAACAGAAGAGGGTATGCCACCAAGCATAAGAGCAACAGTCTCAAAAACATTAGAAGCGAATAAAGTTAGCCCAGTTACCTTTCCGCCTGACCAAAAGTGCAAGCTCTCTTGTGTGAGATTCTCTGCTGGCTTTTATGAACATGACCACCTGGTCATGTGTGTGCTCTGAGATATCTCGGCCATTAATTAATACTATCTGATCACCTTCATTCAGTTTTGGAATGCATTTATCAGCCTGTTTCAAGACCAAAGAAACACATTAATGTCATTGCATCCAGTCATGTAAGCAGGAACACATCAAGATATTAAGTTCATCATGTACGTAAAGTCCTCCAGAGTTTTTCTGACAACGTTTCATCTTCTGTATCAGAAGTTCTATCACAGGATTCAGATCTAAAGCTGTCTTTCTCGCTTCAAAGCCTCTCAGTAAAGATGAGAAACAGTTCAAACAGCATATTGATAGCTACAAAAAGCATTCATCTTTATCAAACAGACATCATCAGGTTGCCCTTAAAGTTCTGAATTTCAAACTCCAAGCCTCAACAACCATTGGTTATAGCCATTTTCAAATGAATTTCTGGTAAAAGTGTTTTGGGCAAACAAGATACCATGCTTCAGTTTTTATGCAGTGAATACTGAGAAGTCAAAACATGATTTTGATGATTTAAGTAACATGACATTCCCCAGGCATGCACTTTTTAAGACTTAAAGAAATCCCTGCACATTTCATATTTTTGTTATTATCAGATTCTTGTTTGGTGGGCATTAAATGATATCTACAAATAGAGAACATTCTTCCTCACTTCACTGAAAGTTTTAACAAGAAGATGCAAGTAAGTAATCAGCCCACGATGTTCAAGTACCTTGCATTTGTGACAAAATGTTTTGCTACTCATGCTGCAGAGAACACTAAATCAAGGTTTGCCCCACCTCAAATGAAAACTTTTATTATGTCTTGTCTTAGATACAGCAGTTAGGATTAAATGCTGAATTCTAGGGTTTGTTTGGCTTTTTTCTGCCACACTTTTCCATAGGCAAAGCAATTCATGCCATGGCCAGAATATGATGATGATGCTATGATGATGATTAAGGGATTAGAGCATGTGTTGTATGGGCAATTGTTGAAAAAGCGAAGAGCCCAGAGCCTTCTAGAAAAGAGAAGGCTCAGGGGTGGATCTCGTCAATATATATAAATACTTGAAGGGAAGGTGAAGAGAAAGTGGAGCCAGGCTCTCTATAGTGGCACCCAGTGGCAGTACAAGTGAGAGGCAATGGGCATAATCCTAAAACACAGGAGGCTTCAACTGAGCAACAGGAAACACTTTTTTTACTGTGAGGGTGACTGAGTACTGGAGCAGGTTGCCCAAAGACACTTGGAGTCTCCTACCTTAGAGTATTCAAAAATCATATGGACCCGATGCTGGGCAAATGGGTCTAGGTGAACCTTGAGCAGAGAGGGTTGGGCAAGATAACCGCCAAGTCCCTTTCAACCTTCTGTGATTTTGTAATATGAATGTGCAGGATTCTACAACCTTGAGTCTCAGGTAGTGTAACAATTTTATTTTCATTGCTCTCCTAATTTTTATTTTGTCTAGTAAGTACCTAGCTACATAAGAGTGATACACACTTCATTTCATTCATTATATGAATGAGATATATACTTTTTACTGTTATTCTCTATTCATAGTTGTTCCCTGTATCTCTTTAATGCCAGCACAGGTTCCCTGAACTTCATCCATGCAATGTATTAGCCCCATGAAAAATCATCCCCAAACACCAAAATGTGAACAACATTTCTAATTAGACCTGATCCTGGTTATGCCTTGCACTGACGGCTCCTAAGATAGGTTTATCAGTGATGTACTATATTACCAAGTGAAAAACAGGAAGGGAAAAATTATAATGAAAGAATCAAGAAGAAAAATGCACAACAACAACAAAAGATGAAAGTATATGAAGAAGAAATTGTGAGCCAATTTTTTCAGAGAATAAAGTAAAAGAAAGAAAACTTAAGACAAGTATAAGTACCACAAGACAGACAATGGAGAAAAGAATAGAGAGAAAAGAAAGATGTATACAAGAGGAAAAAATCCCAAGCAGAAAAGCTGCTTAATAATTTTAAAAAGGAATAGCTTCTCCAAACTTTTTCCCACGAAATAAGGAGAGAAAATAATGAAGGATATGGAATACTGACAATGATTAACAGAAAAGACAAACGTAAACAGAAAAATAATGGGAATTAGGAATAGCCAAGTGAAGTGCTGGGGCCTGAGTTGTTTGCCCCACGTAGGAGTTGACCTGTGAATGAGTCACAACCTAGCAGAATGTTTTCTTTTTCCTATTGGCTTCACATTTCAGAGGCAGGTTCTGGCCCACCTGTGTCTCTGCCCTCACCCAGGTGGTTGTGGTGGTGGGCGAGGCCAGGATTATATAAACCAGGAGCCAAGTAGTCGGAGGAGCTCCTGGTTGGGTGTGGCTTCTATTGGGGCTGGTTGCATCTTGCTGAGCTCTCAGTGGTGTCCTTCCATGTGAAGGGCCACTGAGGAGCCATCTCTGTCCGTTGTGCCCAGCAGGTGATGCTGGCACCACAGTGGGCAGTGGAGGAGCTGGGCCCACAGGAACCTATGGAAAGAAGACTTCCGGAGGGGGGATGTTGCTGAGTTCAGCCTGGGCCTGTGTGATCAGGCAGCTGATGGCAGCATAAAATGATGATGGCAGAACCAGCACAACACCAAGATGTTCTTCAACACTGATTTAACTAGGTCACGGCTCCCCAAAAACTCCCCTGGCATATTTTGTACAATTTACAAAGGCAAGATGAAAGAATACAACTATGAATGATTGATTTAATCACTGTGATTATTGTTGTGATATATTGTACAATTTGAAAAGATAAGCGATATAAAGACCATATCAGGTCAATCTAGGAGAGTCAAAGAGTCAACAAGAACACGGAAGGAATGGTTTCTGATCTCCTATGCTTGTCTATAATTTAGATTTCTTGGCTGGTTGCTGGCTATTATTCTTTATTACAGGAGGAGATTAATATCCTTGCTCAAAGAAACGTTGTTAATCACGTGACATGTTAATGCCTCAGCTCTCCTACTTAAATCATCTGACTAGATAAAAGCTATCTTGAAGGAGAATTAATTCCTTCTATGTAAGCATAATTTGTAGATTTTTTTTCAGATACGGAGCTTTTCCACACAATGAATCACGTCAAAGTCTTCCTGTCCTATTGACATATCCAATGTTTCATTTTATGCTAATCACCTTGTTATTGCTCCAAGAAGCATGCATACTACTTTTCAATGAGATGCCCTATTAAATAAAACCATAATGACTTCTTTAGCACCTTAGGACATTAATATTATTTGTGGGGGAAAAAAATAATCAGTATAGGACTCCAGTTTAAAAAAAAAAAATAAAAAAGAAAACAACAAGCCAAAAAAGCAGATGCAATAAATGGTTCTTTAGACATAATGCTCTTCCACAAAACTTTTGACTACTTCATCCTACAATCTTTCCAGCATACTAGATTGCTGCTGTATTAGAGGAGGATTTTTTAAATAGCTTTAGGGAAGGGAAAATAACTGCCTCACTCTGGTAAGTAGATTTGCTTCCCCTTCTCCACAAAAAATAGACTTTTTTTTTGCTGGAAAGTTGGAAAAAGTGACCTACACACCTACGAAATAACCTTAGCAAATAATATTACCAAACAGCATCCCTGAGGACAATTTACAGGACGAATGACTCTAGAACAAGTTAAAACAGCAGCAAATACAATAACGGAAAGGTATCACTGAGCTAATATAACATAAAAATTAATTCAATAGACTGCTTAACTTGAGCTTTCAAATATCATCATTAAACAGTCAAGATAGGTGAAATTTTGTTTATGAAAAACAATATAATCCATGTTAATACTGATATGCTCTCAAGCGAAATGTTTTTTTTCCTCTTGCTGTGACATGACTATGCTATTGAGTATATTGTATTGGATAACTGTTCCCAATTTATTCTCTGATCCTTGATAACTTGCTCACTTGGTGACTTTGTAGGCTAGAAAGTTAATTGGTCACTGGCATCTATGCCTACACCACAAACTAGAGACACTTAAATAAAGTATATGTTAGAAGTCCAGTCCTTTTCCAATTCAAGAGAATAAAACAGATCAACAAATTCTGGAAGACAATCTGATTCTGTCAAAGGAAATCACTGCCTCTGGAGAAGCATCTTTCATTCTCCAATTGCCGAATGAGCCAGTTTACCCTACATTAACTTCAGTATCTCAAATCACCCTGAAGATGTTTGCTAGGTTGACTATGAATCATTTTAATGATAATCTCCTATTGTTCTTTTATTCAAATAATTATTGTAGTCCACAGAGAAGTGCTATGTACTGCCTAAGTCAAGCCACAAATAATAAATGTGACAGCTTCTCAATCTGTTTTAGCTTGATTTACATCATGACATTTACATATCAGTCCGGTGACTACTAATCAAATATCAAGAGAGTCTACAACATGTAGAGTACATCAGATTTTTATCAGCAATATTTGCTATCAAGTTTTCACTGAGATTATTTTATGAGAGTTAGGAAATATACTTCAGAAGAGGGCGAGGGAAAAAAACTGAGATGAGATAACATATTAACTCACAAATTTATGTAGTAATTATTTAGATAAAAGTTACCAAGATGTTATATTACTATTATTTCACAATTCAACTGAAGAATCCAATGGCTGTACTGATTTCGATTAATGTTTCACCTACTTCATAAATATTTCCATAAACAAAAAATCTATGGCAAAATAAGAACAGAGCAAACAATCTATGACCCCCTCTCCCCTGCCAAGTACTCTCCCATCCTATAAATATCTTTAGCCCTAAGAATTTCCGCAGCCTATTGTGGTTTGGCTATTCAGTAACTGTCAGCAGGTTTTTTCTCCCAAGTATTTATCCTGTCCCGACCACTCACATAATTATTTTTATCACAACATCCTTTGACAAGGAGTTTCACAGGTCTACCATTTTATGTATGAAGAACTACTTCACTAAGCGTGAAGGCGGCTATGGTCTAGTGGCTAGAGAGATGTTAGGATGAAGGTTGGACTTGATGATCCTGGTGGTCCCTTCCAACCATAATGATTCTATGAATCTGACTTTCACTAACTGCATTTTGTGGTCCATCGTTGTTCTGCTGAAATGACCCGCTCACAGTGCTCCTCATCTTACAGATCCCTCCTACATCTCCCTTAAACTAGTTTTTTTTGGCTGCAGGGGCCCAGACTACTCATTTCTTTAACGAACACTTATCTTCAGTAACTGGTCTTGCCCTGCAGCAAACATTTTCCCATTCAAGATGCAATTTTTGAGATGACACAGGGATACAAACATGCTTTCTGCTGGTATCTTGTCCAGTTAACACTTCCAAATCTTTTCATCTGTGGTTTAAAAAAACACTACTCAAATTTCTCAAGAGAAAAGCTCATCTGTTATCTCATACTGGTTATGGGTGTCCAAATTCCTACACATACAGACCTCAGTGCTGGAGAGACTAATAAAGGAAAGGATTAAAAGTTTTAAGAATTTACTTACAGGTGATCCTGGAGTTATTCTTGATACCACTAATGGCATTTTTTGATCTACACCACCCTAGAGGAATGTCAAGTAAATAACAACCATAAATATATTATTAAGCATAGACAGCATTTAAAACAAGTAATCACTTATTTTTGGTTTTATATAAACTTTATGCTCTGTCACTATAGGCAGGGTTGGGAAAATTGAATTTTCAGCAGTAAATGGGGGGGGGGAGGGTGCTGTATCTTTAAACCTACCAATTTTCAATAAACCAAAGCCAGGGTCTTTGCTTGGCCATAGATTTTAATAGGCAATAAATACATCAAATGCAGCATTTATTCTAACCCTACCCTTCCAAGCATGCCTGACTCAACACTTGAACTTGCAAGGTGGACAGCATTCTTAGATGTTGTAATGAACCTGCAAGGGATCAAGTAGGATCAAAGTTCCAAACAACTGTACTTCCTTACTCTCTTTACATGATGTTTTATTGCTGTCCCATCAATAAATGCTCAAGGTGAAAAAAATCAAACTCTGCCCTGATTTTGGTATTACAGCTACTTCACACTATCTGCCCTCAAATTTACAACATTCAATTATCAATAGTAATTTCCCTTTTCTTCATAAATTAATTTTCACCTTCCCAATATGATTTTTAATGTGCATATTGAATTGCATAACACAAAGTATTTAACTTGTTTTATCCAGAAGTTGATGTCTTAAATTAGGCTTTCAAGGTCATATTGAAGCAGTCAAATAGGCAGTCTGCTTCGGAAACTTGCCATGCCCATAGCATATGCAACTAAAAACCATAGAACTAGTAGAGGCTTATTTCTGTAAATGTTGCTTTAGCATTTAAGGATTAGGCTGCCACTTCTAAAAACTCTTGGTCCATAAGAAATTCCTGCAGAACATACCGCTTTCTCTAAAGCATTGCATTAAAATTGAAAAATGATCATTAGGTCAAAGCATAGTATCTCTACAAAGCTTGTAAAAATAACGAAAAGATTGCTTGTTTACCTTTAGATTAAACCCAAACTTCCCATCTTCATCTGGTATGATACGTACCAGAAGTAAATCTCCCTCAATTAGGTCATTCTGCAACATATAGTAAATATAAACTGAAACTTTTCTAATTTTAAAAAGAAAATAGCAGGAAATTAGAAAAGAGTACATCCAAATGTAGATGTTCTGAACAATAATATGTAAATCCACATTTAAAATACAAAGGAGCTAAGGTAACAGAATGTTCATGGTTGTAACCTTTTAAAATGTAAAAATAGCAATATACATAACAGCCCATACATCTCTGCTTGCTTTATCCTAACACTTATTCTCACCCTAGCTTTCTCAACTGATTTAAAATTTTCAATGAGCTGCCTTTACTAAAGGTAACCTAAAAGGAAAAAGTTAGGTGTAGCGCATCTGAATCAATTCTACTCTAAGGACTATGAAGTGATCACCTTTTCACCAATTTTCCTCCTGTGAATGAGGGCACTGGTACCTTCTGCAAAAGAGCCACAAGCCAGAAGGCTTAAGAGTTGACAGCAGCTACTGGGTGGGCAGGTTAGGAAGCTGTTCAACATCTCTCTGGAAGAGGCTGGAGAAAGGGGAAGAATGAACCCCTCCCACAGTGCTAGCAGGGAGGAGCTGGCTCTCTAGTCAGTGCAGAATTCCAAGGATGATGTTTAGCCACCCTGAAGAAGAGATGCCTGGGATAAAGCAGAGTTGTGCCTACTACCAAGACATATAGCAACTTGAGTTATCTGATCTTTCCCCTTGGAGAAAATAAGATCTAATCAAATAAGGATTCCCTTCCACTAGGAACTTCCTCTGCAGATGCTTCTGGAAGCCTGGACACTGGAAATCAAGGCAGTTGTCAGGCTTGCCTATCATACCGTGTGCACAAATTTAGATAAATCTGAGTAGTAAGACAAGATTTATTCTTATTGGTGTATAATATACGCCACTCAAAATATAACCACAATTTTTGTGCATTCTTAAACTCTTGTTCAAAATTACATTCAGCACTAGCTTTGACTTTAAAAGTACTCAATTGAACATACCTTATCGCAGTAGTACTGACTGGAATCTTCTGTTGAGCTACTTTTTGTAACGTTATCATACGTTTCTAAGAACTGTTTATCCACCCCTTCCAAGGGGTAAGAGCCAGAAATGTTACCAACTCCATTGGGAGATTGAGTCAAGGCTTTAGGTGAGATACGGGTCAGAGAACTCCGCGTTGGACTGTTTCCCAATACATGCCTTCATTTAAAAAGGATAAATATGACAAAGTTACACTTATCCAGATTTAAATTAAACAGTAAAACATACAAATGTACTGCCCTGTTAAAAGAGCCAACTTTATACTTTGATTTAGTACCACTTCTTGAGGCGCAAGGTAACAGCACTGGAGTATAACCTAAGCCTATTTATCATTTGGACAGTGGATATCCAGAACAATGGGCAAAACTAGAGTAGCAAAAACATTTTTAGCAAAGTACTTGGATGTTAGCAGTGAAATGCACTGTTGTGGTGGTGGTGCAGGAAATCACAGCCGCACAAAGAGAGTTGAACCTCAGAGGAAAGGCACTCCAGTTGCATATCCTACTCATGAAAACATTTTGCATTCTTGCATTCTTACAAAGGACTTTTTTTTCATTCGTCTCTCTTATGAGTGCCCGCTCAACCGTAGCCTTCTGGGAGAAGGTAGTTTGTACAAATGCCATGGTAAATTGTCAGAAAAATAGGAGATGAAGTGACAATGAAAGGTTGAATTACAGCTAATATATTCTGTTATTGAGGTATTTATAACCATGTAGAAGGACGCAGAATTAAATTGCAGTGCAGACCTGGCTAGTCATTCAAGACCCTTAAAATTCAAGGCTAACAATAGTCAGTAATTAAACATCTAAAACAAATAAAATCTAAAGAAATAGGGTTCGATACTGCTTTTGTATATTTTTGCATATATCCCATTTTATTATCACGGTCTTCATTAAAGTTGGTTTTGTTTTCTTTTCTAATCTCTCTCTGATTCCCTTCCTCTCCTATTTGTGAGGGAAGAGGGTCAACAGCCATCCGTAAGCCTCTCTCCCTTGTCGCCCTTCTCTTCCTCTGTTTGGAGGGGAAAAGAGGTGTTAGCAGAGAGTGTCTGTTGTAGGTCTAACCGACTGACCCTACACCTCGACATCTTTATAAATGTTACACCATACTTTGTGAAAATCTGTCGTGGGGAAAGCTCAGTTACAGCTCAGACAGCTTCCCATCGCTAACACGCAGCACTGTATATGGCACAACCAGAGTCCTAGCCACTTGTATCACCCCACTGCAGACAGACTTTTTCCCCCACGTGACAGATCGTCGTGCTCAGCGGCAGCGCATTTTACAGGAACACTCTGAACTGCTGCTGACGACCCAGCTCTGTAATGAAGAATATTTGCTCCTTGGAAGTACGTATGTTGTTAGTTGTTTATTCTAGTTTATCCCTAAAAGCAACATCAAATCCTCACAGGGTTAAAGCAGCAGAAGAATATGCAAGTAAACCTTAGCATTAAAATCTGTAAATTCAAAATTTTTTCTGCTCTAGTAATAGCCTAACTAAATATATGAGCTTTTTTGAAGCATTTCTAGAGTCCACTGCTAGCTGTCAATAAAAAAGTAATACTATGCCACAGAGGAGTGCAGCTTAGGCTTTTAACATACAGCCCTTGCATTGCAGCAAGCTTTAATAACAGAAACACTTATCTTATGGAAATCTAACGGCAAGCTCCTGAAAGGTGCCATCAAGCAAATGTATTCTTGCCATAATATTTCTGAAGTTGTTATACTACATGTACTTCGCAATGGGAATGAAGTGATTTGTGCAACATCTGCAGAATTTTCAGTTATTACAGAAAATATTTTTTTCAGTGTTTTGGAGATATTATTCACTTGGCACTCTCCATAATTTCAAAGTACTTTGAAGTAGCGAACTATAATGATACTGAAAGGAATTATACTGTCGAAATTGTCTTCATATCCGAGAGCTTCTAGGACTTTTCATGATTCCTGTGAGGTCAGTGTTAAGCAAGGAGGAACACTGTATATGTAAATATATCTTTGTATATGTAAATACATCCTAATAAGTTTTTCAGAATTAAAAAAAAGAAAACCATTTTGCTTACATGTTGAGATTAGAGATCATAATGATTTTTCAGCGCAGAAAAATAAAATTAACAATAAGAGAAAAATACGACAGTTTCAGTTAATGCCTTCTGGCACTATATGAAGAGTTACCAGTTAAAATTACCAGTGGATTTTTCTATCATAAAACTTTTACAACAGCTTTTAACCAACTTCTTTGTTATTAGCGATTAAGGGTGTATTAAGACTTAAGAATTTCCACATCCCAATCAAAATCCTTTAATTTTTCAGAAATCTTGACCATCTTCATTGGTTTATACGTTGACTTTTAACCACACAAGATCACTACTTTGAAAAATCATTTCGAGTTTTGTATGCTAGAGATTCTAAAGTAGAAAATTTAAAGAAAACTCACTTTGGCGATTCTTGTTCAGATGACCTGTTAAAAAAAAAACAAACAAGAGTAACCAACAGTAAATTAATCTAAGTTAAATCTTCAGGAAAAGAACTAAACTCTAATAAAAAAAATAATGCCTGCATAAAAGTCAAAAGACATGCTCACAATAAATTAAAGAGTACTTAATCCTGTACTGAAAGTCTGAATTAGAGAATTATGGAATTTATGAAACACTTAAAAATCCCAGGGCAGCTCTAATCACTCACTTCTACTTCTGGCACAAACTCAACTGCAGACAACACACATTAGCAAGACACACGACATCATTTAAGACAGTTTTAGATGTGTATCAAAATAATTGCAGACATCAGTGACTATTTTGTAAAAAGTCAAACACAGCAAAATCTTTATGTATAGATAACAAGAAACGAGTGTAGGCAGTTTCAGAAGCATGAAGTTTCTTATACTTCTCCTCATCATGTGAGAGCAGAACAGATGTTGATAGAGAACTTTAAGACAAAACATAACCATAGCAGAAGCAGTTACACAGATGAGGACAATCTAGCTCGGAAAAGAAATCACAATTTGCAGTACATAGCATTTTCCAAGGCACTCAGTTAACTTCATCACAGATCACCTTAAACAGTGAGCTCAACTATATTACATCAATTAAACCAATAGCTGTGACAGATGAATTTGAAAGTAAAAGTTATAAAAAAGGTGCTTGCAAAGCAAAGTAAGTTTAAGGTAAATCAAATAGCTTTAAAAACTGAATTCAGTAATGACCAAAAAAAACTGGTGAGACGTAAGTCCATGCTGGAAAAATACAAACGTGAAGTAGTTTGCTTTGAATAAAGAGTTGTTGAATTTCAAGTTACAGGAGGCAATTCACTGCATGCAGTTAGATTCTCAATTACTGTTCTCTGAAACAACCTCAATACTAAGAATGATGTACTATGTTTCATCAACAATACAGTAAAAATTGCAGCAGTATCAGTCTCGTTACGTTTCCTTCAATGTGTTGTACAACGTAAAGAAAATCTTCCTTGAGAGATAGAGATGGTGAAGCTTGATTCCCTAAGCATTTGTGGAGGTTGGTGTTGTGTGTATTTTTAATTAAAGCACTAAACTTCTTCTTTTTACTGCAGTCATGCCCCTCTTCTGATTCCACTGGCACCCACTTCCACTTTCCCACAAACACCTCTGGTTCTCCTTGTTTATAATCCCTATATATCTGTGTTTTTACCCGCTAAGTGCCAGCAGGCACTGGAGACCCTTTGGGAACATGCACTCACTTGCTGCCTGACCAGCCCACATCTAAATGGAACAACCATCAAACTTGTACTCTAATTGCTCAGTGAGAGGAGGATGTCAGTTTAAGGTGTGTTTTTTATTTTCCTGCTTAGTTGCTGCTTTCGCTTATCTTGTAGCAAACTTTACATCTTTGAAAACTCGACTCCTACATTAGATTTAACTGCAATCGTCCAAATGTTCATAAGTGGGAACAGAGGCAGATGGGCAGTGCGATGACATCAGCCTTATTTCCTTAGGAAGTCATGCTAAAAATAAACATTGGATTTATTTTTGTTTGAGCTAATTAATTTCCTTGTGAGGCAAAGAACAATGAAACTGTACATCTTTTCTATGGTTTTGCCACAGCAGAACTACAGCTCTATTACCAAATTCTCTGTGGAATTCAAGTTGCCGTAAGTTAACCCTTTCAAAAGCCTTCGCCAAAAATTTTCACACGTAGAATTGTGATGCAAATCGATGCCATGTCCCTGTCTTAACGTATTATCTCCTTTTTCCTCCCAATAGAGTGAGGTAATTTGAGACAGTAAAAAGCAATTTGGGCTTTCATTCATATGTTTTGTATAAGCATAGAGCAGCTTTTTAATCATCTCAGGAGTATATTTGGAGACTTAAATGTGGGATATAAATTCTTAGTAATATATGCTGAAAGTTTACCTGTTGAATTATTGCACTGTAATTCAAATATATCCGCTCTGTAACTTTCTAAATCAGAAAAAGGTAATCAAAAGTTTGACTTAGAAAGTGACCAAATTCAAGGCTTAAAAGAATTCATCAGGGACAACGCAGCTGTGTCTTCATAAGTCCTTAGTAGTTCAGCATGCTCAAGCTGCAGAATTTCGCTCTGCAACCCATTTGAATAGTATTTCCAGCATTTAATTACTCACCAATATGATAAAGTACCTTAAATATGAATAACTACATTATCTTTTCTAAGTACACAGTATTCTACATTTTACTCACTCACCTTTCTCATTTCACAGCATACGACACGGACCATATTTTAAGTCAATAAAAGATAACACTCACCAGACGAGCCATTCAACTTTTTCATTGAGAAAAAGAGACCTTCCTTGCAAAGAGATTAAGCTTTCCATTGGTGCAGCAAGTACTTTAAAACTGCAGGCAAATTCTCTTCCTTACTCCACAATATAACTACAATTATGCCATTTCAAGCTTTCACTCACTATGGACTGCTCTGTTGGAGATGATCTTTATAAAAAAGAAAACCTTTGCCCTGAAAAGTCTAACTTTCCTCTTCTGTCAGGAAGAAAAAAAAAAAAGGATAGGTCTTAAGGGAAGAGCCCTCCTCCTTTTAGCGTGCCCTACCAGGGAATTCTGCTATTCTGAGAACGGAGGATGATGAACTACAGCAGATTAAAGCCCCAAGAGAAAAGGGACAACTGAAACAATAGCGCTGTAGCAAAACTCCCCCTTTACAAACAACTGAAGGAAACATATGTAGGGTTTGCCCTTGTGCTGTTCTTGAAGTTCTTGAAGCTTCTTTTATTGTAACACCTGCAGGGCTGGGAAGACTGATTGTGCCGGCACTTCCATTATCACCTCTTTTCTGAGATCTCACCATTAAAACTGGGATTATTATTCATAAACCAAATGAGCGAAAGATATTTGCAGCAACACATTTGCTGCCTTTTAGAGAAATTTATATACAGAATATTCAGCATTTCTGTGAGCAGAACAACTGTGTAAGAAGGCCACATAGATTCTTTGTGCTGCATACTTATGACTATCATTACAGAAAAACTTGAGGACTACATGGTATACATAAACTTTTCTGAGATTTTCTATAAATACCAAACACTCACACTTGTAAGCTGCTGCCATCATCCATAAAAGGATACTCACAGTTACTCTGCATTGCCTCTATTGACCATATTCCAGTTCGCTGACTTTCCATGAAAGTTTCATGTATTTTGATACCCTGCAAGCACTTGGCTTGCTGCAAAATGTGCTTATCACAGATTTGCAATTCAACTTTGAGACTCTCTTTTTGGATGCAAAATGATTGTATTTTGAACTGGTGAGGAAAGCATAGTACATCTTCCCTCAGAAAGACTGAAGTACACAAACAAGGATGACGGACTCCTGTGAAGGGCAGCAGATTTTGTAAGAACAAGGAATTGATCATTCTATATATGATTAAAAGCTAAAGATAAATAACTTAGTTTAAAATGCTTTTAAAAATTATTTTCAATTTTCTACTGAGAAACTAGTTACTCGGACTTGGCTGCGTACATCCAAAGGGTACTGTTGTCAACAGCAATGCTTTAAAAATTTTGTTCACAAAAGGAATTATATTTTAGTTAAAATAATGTGTTCCTGTAGTACATTCACTGAAGCTCACTATGCAGCTACAGTTTATTGTCTATCAAAATGGTATGCTGAGAGAATTGAACAAATGCAGCATACGTTCAGGAAATCTATTTTCAGAGCGATACCTTCACCAGATGATGCATCACACTTAAACCAGGAGTGTATATGCACTTCCAGAAATTCATAGCACAGTGCAAGTGAATTTCCTTTCTGTACACTAGTTCATCACTTCATTTCCTTCCCTTCCAACTGTGGGACTGTATATACTACCTACATCGCTAACAAAAGACAGTTTCTAGAATGTAAGTTAAAGAGATTTATAGCTTTACAAGAAAAGCTTATGCAGGAATATGTTACATTTGTAACAAGGAGAATTGTTGACTCAAAGTCATTTAGGTTGGAAGGGATCTTGAGAGATCACCTAAACTCTTGTTCAAAAAACAGCCAACATCAAAGTTAGTTGCACATGTTCAGGTCCTTGTCACGCTGTGTTTTGAGGTTCTCCAAGGATGGAAATCTTTCTGTCAATGTATACAAGGGCTTAACTAATCTGTGTGATTCCCACCCCCTCCATTGTCCTTCGAGCATCTCCCTTGCTGTAACTTGTGCCCACTGCCTCATGTGTTTTTACTGTGAACCTCCAGGAAGAGTTGGCTCCATTCTTGATAAGTCTGTTTTGGCACAGTAAGGCAACAACGTGACCAACCCCACCTCAAGCCTCCCATTCTTCTGGTTCTCCTCATCCATATTATGCTCACCTCTATTAATAATTAGCCAGATTGATCTTACTGATGTATAACTCTAAACATAAGATCTATAATGTCTCATCTGTCTGTAAGATTTTCTTACTGATTGATACTATACCTTATCACTGAGAAATGTGACTTACAATAATCTTCTTTCTGGTTAAACTGAAAATTTCACAGCGAAGCTTTTCTGTTAGGCCACTGAGTCTACTCCAAACTATCAAAGCACTTGTTCCCACACAGTCTGCTCTTCCAAACCAGACAGACATCTCTGGTTACAGAGCGAGAACAAGAAACTAAATACAGTTAAATAGCAAAACCCTCCAGGCAGCTTTATCTAAGCACACCTCGGAGCAACAGGCTGAGGGCCCTCACTAGCACCCCATTCCTCTAATCTTGAGGTGTTGTCCCACAGCTGGTCACAAGCAAGCCTGATATTATCCCACTCTCCCTTCAAGTCCAGCTTAAAACTGTCAATGAGCTCTGTATGATCCTGAGTAAAGACACTCTCCCCCCTTGAAGAAAGGTGAATCCCATCTGACGCCAGCAAGCCTGGTCCTATGTAGGTCACGCTATTATAAAAAAAACCCCAAACTGTAGCAGTGACACCAGTCATGGAGCCATGTATTAATAGACTGGGTTTGTCTGTTTCTTCTAATATTGCTACTTGCAACTGGAAGTAGAGAGGAAAAAAACCCATGCTCTAGATTCCCCATCAACCATCCCAAGGCTCTGACATCTCTTTTGATCATTCTTACACTACAGGTTGTGGCTTCATCTTCACCGACACGTAAGATCAGCAAAGGGTAATAGTCCAAGGACCATACCACGCTAGAAAGCTTCCTAGTCATGTCCTTAACCCAGGCCCCAGGGAGGCAGTAGACTTCCCTAAGAGGAGGGTCTGTCAAGTGTAATTAGACCCTGTCATACCCTCAGAAGGAAGTCACCTACAACTATAACCCTTCTTTTCTTCCTTGTGGAGGTGATCATGATATAGAGGGTAGGGCCTTTCTGACCTTGGCAACACCTCTGGTGTAGGTGGACTGTTACCCACATCATCCATTGACTCATATTCCACATCTAGAACTTCACACGTGTAGTATGGAGGCAGCTGGGAGGGTGAGGTGTGCAAGGAGGGGGTTCATCTGCTGCCCTGAGCATGGACTTGCCTTCACTCACTCCTTTCATTTAAGCTGCTGCCTTCAGCCTGGTGGTGCAAAGATACAAGGTCCCCTTTATCTCTTTTTTCTGGTAGGTGCTCCTATTTGTTTCGGGAAGGGCAGAGCTTGGCTCTACCAGTCTTTCTCAGCCTCCCTAATGCTCATTAACCTTTCTACTTCCTCTCATAGCTCTGCCATGGGGATCAGCCCACCTTCCACCTGGTCACACTGCACACAGCTGCTCTCACTGCTGCCATCCATTACTGGTGAAAGTCTCTGGCTCTTCCTGCAGCCTGAGACCTGGAAGGCTGCATGTTTTCATGAAAGCTCTGTCTGGGTTGCCAGAACCATTCTGTTGAGAACGAAGAATATAGCTTTCTGTCAGGTGGATACCATAGCTAAGCTCCTTTTGAGAGGATGATGAGCACCGACTGAACTCACCTCTTGAGCTGACCTCTTGAACTCACATATCTCTATGTGTAAGGACATATGAAGCTATGTAACCTCACAGAACAGAAAGAAATTTTCATTTCTTATTTTAAGCAAAGTAGTAGTAAGTCAGTAGCAGTAGTTCTTCAATGAAGAAAACAAATCTCTCAAGAAAAACATCTTCAGGGAAGCAGAAGTCAAGACTAGAGAAAGACAGTTTTAACTGAAAACCAATTATCAAACAAGCACACTTACTAATTTAAATGTTTTATCTCAATGTTATTCTTAAAATATTTTTTTAAATAATAGTAGCATTATGTGCATATGCATGAAGGCATAGGATAAATATAGTGACAGGGTGAGTATAACATGGAAGATAGACTGGATTACCTGTTCTGAACTATCAAGGCACAGTCATAACAAAATGGTATAACACCAAAAGCAACCTATGAGACTTTGGAAGGCTCAGTGTGGGCTCCATATCTGTGGTAGTGTTAATTATTCAGTGGCAGAGGCAGTCAGATGAGATGTGCAGCAGCAGGAGGACAAGAGAGAGGAGAAAGAACCGACAGTGGAGGCTTTCTCCACAAAGGCTGGGGAGCCCTGGGCTAAACAGAAGTCCTCTTGAAATCCTCTTCAGCATTGTCTCTGTTTTGTATGCTGCTGTGATTTGAGATAGTTAGCTTAGATAGGTAAACCTATTCACACCCTGTGAATAAAGCTCTATTTAATATATGTTAATGTGAGATTAGAGCAATTTTTTTTGTCCATTACACATGTAACAGACAGCCCCAATTTTTTCTGCAGATGCTGATCTGAGAGAGAAAAATTGCTTCTTTTCACCATGTCTGAGGCTCAAATTGTACTTCAAAGTACCTTAATTTGGGTAGCAGAAGCAGTCTAGCTACACCAAACACGACACTCAAGCTTGCCCTGGCTTTCTGTATTTCACCTATGTGCATGGTCTGCTCTATTTCCTAATTTTCCCATTTACAGTCACAGTCTGTAGGATATATCTCATAATTTCAATTCGAAGGTAGAACGTTCAACACAAAGCACCATTTTAAAACAATTACTTTGTTCTTCAGAGAAGCAATGTAATAAATGACAAAATATTCTTGATCCTCATCTCCAGCATGCTCATTTAAAAGTATTTGACAGTAAATATAGCTCTAGGTGTTGACAGGTAGGTACAGTAAAATATATGTAAAGAAATAGAAGAAGAAATGTGAAGAAACTGGTATATTTTATGCTCTGTAACAGCTGTTCCACCTAATTTGTTTTCTAAATTGTGTACTGTTTTACAGAAGGAAAATACAACTTGATTGATTCCCTAAGTGAGTAAACATAGAAAGAAAGAAAATCGATTGTTAAGAAAATAATTATAATTGGTATTGTAAGGAGAGAAAGAAAACCAACAGGCATATAGGGAAATAAATGTAGGTGTATGTGCTCTGCCAGCAGTGGTGGCTTCTACAGCTGATACACACCAAAGTTCCAAACGTGCCTTGGTAAGTACACAGCAAATCTTGTTATACAAGTTTTACCTGTTTATTTGTCTCAAAAAGCACTGTGTCACAATAGATTAGTTTGAAGGTAGGTCTATCCTGGACCACTTGTCATTGGACAAAAAGGACTTAGAACATTACCCAGGGGCTGAAGTGAAACAGGTGAAAAGCTATCCCCACATCCCTGAAACGTTGATGGGAGCTTGAAAAACAGAGAAAAGCCATATCCCATGCTAACTGCAGCTTGCACAGTCTTAAGCGTCAGATACAGCAAATCAAAGTGATGTGAAGATATTTAGTTTATAAGACTCGAGCAGCTGTATGATTCTAATTAAGATTTGAAGCCCCAGACATAATTCAGCAATTAAAAATCAGAATCTTACAGATGTTTGCTAGTAGCTCTCCAAAAAGGTTTCAGATTTTTCCATACCAAAGCTATTCCTTAGTTATAATTTGCATTAACTAACACTTTTTTTTAATAGTCTTAGACAGTAGGCTAGGCAGTGAAAAAAGCCCTCTAAAGACAATGTATATTAGCAGGACTACGAGAAGCTAGTCTTGGCTTTCCTCTAATGAAAAGGAAATACTGAAATTGCAAATCTGATTTTTCCCATAACACGTTGCTATTGTCAATTCAAATCTACTGCAGACCAGCACGGCAAAAATCGCTAGGTTGGCTTTAAAAGATTTATCAGTACACTGCAACTTGTTTTATAGTTAATATTCTTCAAGCGTGGCAAAGGCCCAGGACACGTGTCCATATTTAATACTAAACTACACAAGTTAAACTTTTTTCTTATATAACAGATTTAGCTGATAGCGTAAGATTCCCTCTTTCAATAAAGTATTCATGTAAAGAAAGAATTTACTACATACACTTAGTTTTACTTTACATCTTTCAACAAGATGAAGGAGGCAAATAACTACTGCAAGAATATAAAAGGAAAAAAACTGGAATATGGAGTAACAAACTGTTGAAAACTCCAGTGTAGACAAACTCTTTCTTATTTATATGGTTAGTGTGTATTTTACCTCAATTGTTAAAAAAGAAAGTATTAATGACCATTTTACTTCACGGAAGTCTAACAGTCAATACAACAAAGGCTCATTCATTCCATGCGTCACACTCTCCTTCCAAAACACACTTAAAATTTCATCAGATTTATGCAAACATTTTTTCAGCAAATTTGTTCTATAAGACATATAGAAAATTTGGTTTATATGAGATAGTAACAGTAACCCTCTCCAGAGTGAGTGATATTACTCAGACACAGCACAGTCAGTGCTCAGAAAAATAAATGAATCTGCTACTTTCAAATTTAGAACATCCTATTTTCACTGTCTGAAAAATAGCATCAAAGCAGGCTTTCCTACTCCATTCTCAGTAGGCATAGGTCAGATGAAACAGGAAGAAAAGAAAAAAAAAATAAAAGAAAAAACCCAACAATGTACTAACCGGCAGGACACAACCCACCAGTCACAGAACAGAGTCTGGCAACTTAGTATTCTGTCCACAGCTTCTACCCTCATGTTGTCCTCTTATGGTCTGCCTCTCATTATTTTTACTCAGGAAACCATTCTAGAAGTGTATAATCTGTATATGTTAAAACACAGGAAAGACTGACTTCCAGTTAGAAAAATAGAAAAAAAATTAAAGCACCACACTTACAAACTCCAAATATGCATATGACATGTTAATTTTTCCTTTTTCATAGAAACCTCCCTGCTGTAATGTAGTAACAATATTATTGTATTAAAATTTGAAGAAAACTGTTTAAATCCAGAATTTAAAGGTACAGTTACTAGCTGCACAATATCACAGAGGGAGGTGAGTCCAATCAGCTTCCATTAGTACATTGCTTCTCAAAATACATCTTGCCTTAAAGTTACTAGAGATCATTAGAAACTATTTTCCTTTTGTACCATTACAAAGGAACCTGCATTTTAACACACGGTGTCCTCCTCAGCTAAAAGGTTTGAAGTAGCTCTGTGTTCTTTTTGGGACTGAACATCAGTGACTTTGTATGTTATTTCTGAAGTTAATATTGTGTTAAATCTGAAGTTACTCATTACAAAGTGCCTCTAAGGTAAAAGTGAAGCCACACAAAAAATGTAATACATGAGCAAACAAATAATCAGTGCACAAAGATAGGTGCTTCTAGAATCATAGAATCATTATTGTTGGAAAGGACCACCAGGATCATCAAGTCCAGCCTTCATCCTAACTTCTCTCTAGCCACTAGACCAGAGCCTCAAGTGCTACATCTACTTGGTTTTTAAACACCTCTAAGGATGGTGACTCCACCACCTCCCTGGGCAGCCTGTTCCAGTGCCCAACCACTCTCTCAGTAAAGAATTTCTCCCTAATATCGAATCTAAACTTCCCCTGACGAAACTTGAGGACATCTCCTTTTGTTCTATCATTAGTAATTTCGGAGAAGAGACCAACACCAGCCTCGCTACAACCTCCTTTTAGGTAGTTGTAGAGAGCAATTAGGTCTCCTCTCAGTCTCCCTTTCTCAGACTAAAGAGTCCCAGTTCCCTCAGCTGCCCTTCATAAGGCAAGCTCTGGAAGCAAACCTAGCAGTGATTAGACTGCTGCAGGGGAGGAAAACGTTGGTCCTCAAGGAATACAGCAAAAATGCCTCAAGGCAAAAAGCAGAGACTGCCTTTAGACTAGCAATCTACAGTTCCTCTGTGGAAAAAGAAGATGGATGACCACTGGCATCATTATGTTCTTGTGTGTACTCAAATGCAGCGTACCTCCTTCAATTGACAATATTAAGCTGATGAAGTGGAACAGAAGTGAACACTTAAAGTTCCATATGTCTTTCCCTCGCAAGAAGGAAAAGTTTAAAACAGGTAGGAAAGCATTGTAGAAGCTATTAGGAAACAGGATATTAGATATGAACAGGCATGCCTTAACAGCTTCTCTAATTTTAATGAGAACTCAGATACTTAGGGATGAAGAGATGGTTTGTTTTCAACTTGTCATGAAGTTTGCATGACATGGCATTTGCAGTTTAGCAATTTGTCACAATAAAGCTTATGCAAACACAAAACTTTGAACTCATTTTAGTATTATAACTGATGACTCATACTAAAGCCATTTGGTTTTTTGTTTGGTGCTTTCTAAAAAAAATCAAATTAGGCAATGAATTGTTTGTAGAAGTCCTTACCTCCTTTGTGGACTACGGTTCTGAGAGAACTCCGAGTCACTGTCCTTTGACGTTGGAGAGCCCTTATACGTATAAAAAACATCCTCCGTTTCAGTAATATAACTAATCTCATTTGTAAGGTTATCTACAGATGAGTGCCGTGGTTTACGAATTTCATGACGTAGTCTAGGGCTCCGCCTTAAAAATAAGGAACATAAACACAAGTTGGAAGATCAGAATCATTCATAAAACTATCAAAGTGAAATCTCTATCCTATTGCATTCTATGTGCCAAAATCTTCATGACAGGCCTGTAAGTCTCACTTTGAATAACCAATTTTAAAACATTTTGTATGGTGTACCCGGGAATCGCACACTGCTAAGTCCAGAACACTGAACTGATTTTCCCCCCCTAAAATGCTACCTGTACTGTTAAAGTTCTAATCATAGGACAATCCAGGAAGGGATCTGTCCCTTCCAGAACAATGTCTTAACTTGGGTATAATATTTTGGCAGACAGTATCAAAAGCCTTTCTAAAGTTCAGGTAAATGACACCCACTCTTCTCCTGTCATCATATATATATTTCTGAGAATAACAACGTTCAAATATATATGGACACCCTACATAATATTCTGCTAGAGTACATACAATTAGA
The DNA here is from genome assembly GCA_033124195.1 of Coracias cyanogaster. Lineage (NCBI taxonomy): Eukaryota > Metazoa > Chordata > Aves > Coraciiformes > Coraciidae > Coracias > Coracias cyanogaster. The sequence continues at coordinate 188,691 of JAVSBS010001713.1, forward strand.
AAAGGTAGGAGATGAGAAGGTGTGGGAAAGGTTGAAACTGGATTTACCAATTAGGGGTAACAGGAGGTGATCGAGAAGGAAGGCTTTTGGTCTCTAGATGCTCAACAGATAAAGATCGTCTCATAGATGGGTTCCAAACCATCCCACCTATAACTTTTCGGCAGTACTGGCTGTTCACAGACCTGAAAAGAAATTAAAAAAAAAAAATAACTGTATGTCAATGATTCTGCATAGAAAACTTAAGTGAACTAAAATATGCTTATGAAAGTCAGTTTTATAATTCATGTGTTTTAAAGAGTCCCCTGTGCTTACCCTACTTACTAATGCATTTGCATTCTCACAGAGCCATTTGCTGTCCCTCACTTGTGGCAATAAAATCATTCGTGGATTCCTGTTACAATGCTAATCACAAGCCTGGGTAAAAATAACTTTTATCTGAGAGTTATTTTTAATTCAATTGTGTCTAAGAAGATGGAGGGGAAAACAGGAAGTTCAATATGTCCTACTGGCACTAAGTACCTGACAAAACATGGTTCAAATACAGGCAAAAGATTCTAGGTGTTCTCTGTTGAAGCTAATACTGGGGTAACAATTCACTAATGGCTTCACTGGGCACAATGCTACTTTAAGTGTCTAACTGCTGCTTTAGCAAATATTTCCAGAAGGAAGCCGCATCTGAGTTGTGTTCCTTATAGGAATAAACCATCAGAGAAAGATCTACATGGAAAGATGACCTCCAAGTCTGGACTGCTTCTTGCGACAAGAACCTCATAGCTAAGTGTTGCATCAGAACTTCAGCTTGGAAAGCAATACAAATATTTTACTAGTGGAATGACACAGCATAAAAATTCTCCTAAAGCAGATAAAAATTGAGATTAACTTTTAACAAGCAGAGATAAGGTGCTCATCCCAAAGTTTACAGGCCTAGCATTTCTCACGGAAAAGAAGCAATTCAAGAGTTACAGACAAACCCTCTTTGGATCACAAAGTCCTGAGCTGTACATAATGGGCAGCTGGGACAGCAGAGTATGTGAGGACTTTACTACAGAGCTGAAATGTCTCATTTTTACATGGCATAAAAAAAAAGCTGTGTGTATCCTGTTGATATTACTCATATTAATATCAAACCTTAAGTATGCTTTGCATCGTATTGCTTTTTATTTTTACAAGTGAAAGACAAAAGCAACCAATTTTTTTTATATATTCTGAAGTATCTTACATATTTTGTTCATGATTTTAAAGAAAATTCGTTCCTTCATCAAATGTGTACTTCTAAAGCTTCTCCAGTTTAAAAAAAAAAAAAAAAGAGAGGGAAAACTTAAGGTGAAGTGTCTACATATAAAGATCAGTTACCTGTGTATGTTTTTAAGCTTAGTAAACACACAGTCCATGAGAAGCTTTTGCCTATATTATTCATTTTATTTCTGTAAGTCTCTGAATACCAACAATGAGGCACCAACTGCTCTGGTCCTCTGTAAAAACAGCTCTTTCAAAGAAGCTTTACATTGGTAGAGCAGAGAGTGAGAGCGGAAAAAAAAAAGAACATATTATAAGAAATGCAGCTTGAAGAATTCCACATTTTGCATTTATCAGCTTTCTTTTGTTACAAGTGCCTGTTCAGGGATTTTCCAATGCAAATGACTTTTAAGGTCCAACATAACTTGTGCGATGGAAGCCGGAGCCTGAGCTCTGACCCCAAATCCTTAACCTGACCAGAGAATCATTTTAACAGTATTTTCTCTTGATATTTCAGTTAAGATACGTAACCTCCTGAACTCCAGGTAGGTGCTCTTCAGATGTCAAATACAAGGAGATTTCTCAGCAAAACACACTGAAAGGCTGCCAATGCCTTTCTGGAATGGGCTGTAATATCTTGAGATGACAGTTCCTTGCTCCTAGGTATTACTGAGGTTATCCTTTGTGAAAATAGAGGTGCGTTTTTAGCTCTTCAGCAAGGAATGAGAATGCACCTACAAAGCTATTCAGCATTTAGTCCAGAAACTTTGAGTGAACTTAGCTGTCAAAATCTGGGAGCTGTGATTCAACCTGCCCTTAGAATAAGGCTTACAGGGGCTTCATACAACTCAGGAGCCTAATTTAAATGGAATTCCGCTAGTACCTTCAACTAAGAGAATCTAGGAGGGCACAGAGATATCCAACTAAGAAAGTGTACTACAGGGTTGCAAGAATTCAACTATTTGAACTGATGCAATGAATGCTAGGACATCAGCATCACATCAGCGTAAAAGAACATAGTACAAGAAAGCCACAAATTCCAGAAGAAAATTTGTGATACTTAAGGTGGTAAAAACCAAACGTAACCCCCTTTAAAGCGCTCAGAAGTTTGACAAAATGAATTATTGAAGACATGTTAATCTTAAAACCTCTAGAGTGATACTGCATGGTTGGTGGAGTTTTTGTGTGCATGTTTGGTTTTGTGGACTTCTGTTTGGTTGGGTTTTGCAGGTTTCATTTGTTTTAGTGTTTTACTCAATGCAAAATTTTGCTCCCTTTCAAAAGGGAGGATGCAGAACGCCTTTTTGGTTGTGTAGCTTTCACTTGAGACAATGACAACACATGACATGACATATTTGTAGCTGAATTGCTGATAAATTAAATAGAACAAATCAACATAATGAAAGAAATCACTAGGACTGATACTTATAAAATCACCTAAAAGCCTCTAAGATGAAACAGCAGAACTACTTGAGCATAAATTCCCGCTATAGACTAGTGATTTAAGATATTCAAGATTTCAAAAAAAGATTTTACAAGGTCCCTTAAACCCATAAAGAAACTAAGCAGCTAAGGAATAAATAGGATCCTCACTTGAAGGAGTTCTGTTCACTTGTGACATAAAAGAAAGAATAGGAAAAAATGATTTAGATTTATTGTGAAAAAAGATCAGCAGTGAAGTCTTAGATGGATATCTGCTGGGGGCTCTTCTGTTCAACATATTCATTAGAGATCTAGAGAAAAGAGTGAACAAAGTTTGCTGAAGATATTAATCACAGAATGGCAAAAATACAGGTCCATGGTTAAGAAATACAGAAGAACATTACAACATCAAGTGACTAAAACTGGCAGATGAAGCTGGTTTCAGGGCGGTTTGAGTGTGGCTGTGTGTCCTTGTTCAAATCCACACTTATTTCTGCACTAATGGGGAAACGCTTGCTTTT